>BGPT01001555.1:71056-150543 GCA_003297045.1 Symbiodinium sp. clade C Y103
CACGAACTGGAGCACAAAAAGTGTCACGGAGGGAGCGACAAAAAAGCACGAACTGGAGCACAAAAAGTGTCACAAGAGGAAAACCAATGCTGATCAGGACGGTATCACAAATAAGGCAGGACATGGCAGGCACAGCAAAGACAAATGACNGAAAACCAATGCTGATCAGGACGGTATCACAAATAAGGCAGGACATGGCAGGCACAGCAAAGACAAATGACATATATCAAATGACAACTGCAAATGGCATAGACCACAAAGCTCAGTTGAACCCAAATGACAACAGGAGTGGCCAGGAATGTACCTAATATGACCCCAAAATGTATTGAAAAAATGGAATTGCCCTTGGTGACACTTTTTGGGGATACTTATGTAGGAAATGGTTTTTTTACCTGTTATAGATATTAGGATCTACCCAATATATNTGCCCTTGGTGACACTTTTTGGGGATACTTATGTAGGAAATGGTTTTTTTACCTGTTATAGATATTAGGATCTACCCAATATATATATATATATATATACTCTATTTGCATATCCATGAATTATAATGACCTCCGGTTGTGACGTGAGTGGAATGATGGTTCGGATTGGGGGAATCATTTCCAAGTGCCCTCATTCACCTAGTAGTATTTTCAGGTTTGTGAATTATTCAATTCAGCCAGATATATACCGTATGTCATATGTTATATGTTATAAAAATTCTACGCGTACATGTACTGGAATAATCTGAGCAGTTGAGCAGTCTCAAGAAACCCTGATGTTGATGGTTATGGTCATTTGGATAATGGCATCTAACCATCAATTAATTGAATGGTTTTAACCATCAACAACATGCGGATATGTTTGACCCTGGTGGTTGGTTGATGAGTCTGGGGGTTATTGAGCTGCCCAGCCTGTACTTGGAACTATCACGATCCATGAAATGGGAATCCCAATGAACAACCAATATAATATATACATTTGCAAGGGATTTTGCCGTACCTTTTGACACTGATCATTTGGGACATGCTCTTTTTTTGGGGGGAACCAGTTTATTTCAATTCGATCATTGAAGTGGATTGGCTGGGGGTTTAGATCGATTTTGCAATGATGATGTAGCTGGTTGGCTCCAAGCATGGTCCTACGGGGATAGTCTCGGGGATAGTGATCCAAAATTACTCATGTGTTTGTTTTGTTTGATTGAAACCACCAAACCATGATGATTAAGGGAGTCAACCCAAAATGGCCCAAAATGATCCAATGTTGTTGTATTTCAGATTTAGGAATCATTGTACGCTCGAGATTTGGATGCTGTGGCCATGATTGGATCTCGCAATTCCCAGATAAATATATAAAACCCGTTCACTAGTCTAGTTGTACACAAAACTTTGTAAGGGCACTGCTTTGTGTGGAAGACGGGCTTGCTGTTGCTTTTGGGGAAGTCAAAGAACCAGGAACGGTAAGAAACACGTAGCATTATTAAGATAAAGGCCCACAAAGACCCTGTTTTTCACAGAAAGATAAAGCAACAAAAGTCAATCAGAACAAAAAACATAAAAACGATTCAAAAAAATACATGGAAGTACAAAACGTGGTGCTGGGAGAGCAGGGTTCTGGGGTCGGGGGGCAAGAGAAACAATGCAGACAACAATGCAAACAAAACAACAGTTCAACAGTTCAAACACAAATGAGAAAAGAACAGCAGACAATCATACAAGACATCTGACAGAAACATTATATTTGTTTGGATTTCAGCCTGCATGGGGTTTTTGATTTCATAAACCTGGCAAATGGGGAGTTACTTGGAGGATAGGAGATCATGTGATTTGCAGTGATAAGCTGGTTGGGAGTTTTCAATAGTTTGTTTCACCCAAATTCACGGGTGCATCACCGTGGATTTTCTTGCACACTTGACAATCTGAAGTGGCTCGACCAGCAGGAGAGAAATTCCCTCATGAGCATTTTTTCCAACAGGGTCCGGGGCCCTTTTAAGCGAGAGTGGAATGTTTTTTTGGTTTGGTTCCAACACGTGGATGTGGCTCAGGAATGAATTGCCAATGAAGTAAATATAGAAGTATATGCACTTCTTCATCTATAGCATCATGTTCATGATTGACGGATTCACAGTTTGGGTTTATTCCGGGCCATTTGTTTTTTTTTGCTATACCCTCTGGTAAACTAACATTGCTATGGAAATCACCATTGTTAATAGCTAAATGAATACAAATCATCTATAGACAACGCCAAATCTGTGTTAGTTTACCCAGGGGGATATTTGTTGTGTAAAACTGACTCAATGCGGACGCCAAGTACATTTGCATCCAGGTGCAAGATAGAGACTTTGAAAAGGATTGTTTGTATTGATACATATTTGTGTACAAACACAATCAATTGTATACAATATGTAATATACTATTTATATATTTAGATTATTTATATACAAGCATATATAAGCTTATGTTATGCATATCGGCGCATGTACGGCCAGATATGTGGATTATATTGGATTCAATCATTTATTTGAGTAGGCTAGATGGCTTAGATAGATTCCATTACAGGTAAGGTTAGGTTAGGTGCGGTCAGATTAGAGATATTGATATAGGTTGCATTTTAGGGACTCTTTGTGTTACATGTAGACCTACCTTGTAGATATAAGACTACAACACATTATTTCACACTGTAACTCGTCTATGACAGGGTCCCAGACAACCTTCGGGTGGTCCTCCCCTCACCTTTCCATGTCTCCTCATCTACATTTCAGTGATCGCTTCAGCATATTTCATGTATAGATATGTATAGTTATTTCCCAAATGAGGGGGGTTCCCCAAATTCATGGTAATGACCTGGATGATTCGGGGGTGCCCATATTTTAAGATACTTTGTCTCGCGTGTTTTTTCAATTTTGTCTGTTTGGAAATGAATGCTTGGGACATTCCCCATATTTGCGTATGGTCCAAATAAACAACCCCGCAAAATGGATGCTTTAATGCAAAAACTGACACATTCCAATTTTGTGGGTCAATTGGTACCCCAATTTTGACTCATACTTCTCGTCATGTCAGCTCCGGACAAATAAAATTGACTAATAGGAGGTACAACCCAAACCCGAACTAACGAGCCCAGGTATCCCTAAAAATCATTAGTTGCTGTGGAAATGGGTTTGTCTAACTAGCGTACCCCCAAATCCATCCAAATCCATTGGTTGAAAATCGGTTTCCCTATTAAAACAATAAAAACAGAACCATTTGGATAGATATGGGGTATACCCCATTTTTCACTCAAACCCAAATTGTCCCTTCAGCCAGCACTCAAACAGCTGAGACCAGCGGCCTGACGAATGCCACTGCCCAGACGACAACCACCGCCCAGAGCCTGCAGGTGGTACGGAGCCCAGTCGGAACCCAATCATTCAAAGTTAGGATTTTCCAGCCAGCCATGTTGATCTACCAGATGGTATGCTGTAGTTGTTTCGTTACAGACTTTTGGCCAACTTGTACCTTCCCTCATTCGGACTGAAGTTCGGCAGTCCAGGCGCACATTGACACAAATGCGTCAATGGTTCCTATGAGGCCCCGGCCCCATCGGAGTGCAATTGGCCTATAGAGTGGACATCTGCATATGTAGGGTTGCGTCTTGTCCCCCTGTAACAAGATATGGGGGCCCTAACTTTGACATATATTCATAAATGGGGGAATGGGCGATGCCGGGGATGCTTGAATTTGTAGCCCTTCTGATGTCACAATGATCATAAATCGTGGGATGGGGGGGTACCCTATTTTCAGACAAATCGGATGGTCAAGCCATCATTTTGGCCCTGTCAATGGGAATTCTAGCCTTGGAGGTACTGTCCCATGCAAAGGCATATATTGGGGACAAATCCTTTTACACAGGCCTTACTGTATATATGGTAGAACTATGGTAGGTATACCCCCAATTTAGCTACCTGAAACGGCCATTGACCCAATGACCAAACATGCGTTTTGTCTATCTTGTTTTTAACCATCCACTTGTTGGGTTGTATCCCAGATTTTGTTGGCTAGATGTCCAGCTTCTTTTGGTAAAATCGACCATTCTGTTGGCCTCATTACCATGTCGATTGGTTTCATCCATACCCATACTAGTCACATCCCGCCAGCGTACTGTCAATTTGCTTTCAGAGGATCAAACGCGTACCCTCTTGTAACCTCGCCCATTTTTCGCACATCATCGATTTTCATGGGCAATGTTCATCATGTCTACATCGCCTACATCGCAAATCCGTGAATCCTGGAGGGCCGGTGCCCTCAACTACCGCTGTAAGGCCTGGAGCCAACGAAATCGTGGCCAACGAAATCATGGTGCAATCTTCAACCACTCAGTCGCAGTGCCATGGGCAACGAAATCGACGGGGAAAGCATGAGCTGCAGCGGTGTCATCACGGGGACATCGATGGGAATGGCTATGGCTCAAAATTATGGTACCAAAAATGGTCATTTTTTAGTGGTAAATGAATATAAGCCAACCAAGTATATAGGGTTAATAATTTTGAGCCATACCCAAATGGGATTCATATGAGTGGGCTTCAGTGGGATTATAATTTGGATAATCATTGGAATATACCAGAGGGTAGTAGCATTTGAGTAGGTCAAGAAAGTGAAGTGAGTGTCAAATGATGGGCCAATGGGATGTCATGTTGAAAATGATACCCAGCGAAACTGAAGGGTTTTGCAGAGTACCCTCTGGAGATTTATCATAGCTATTGAACCTTGCCATTCATAGTTGATTCACCCGAGGGTATCTAAGATTGATCATCCTAAATCAGGTCTTGGGTTTGCCAGTGAAATGGGAAGGTACAACCAGCCAAAATGCGGGGGCAACAACTAGCACAACTTGAAAAAAGGACAACCTGCATATTCTCCGTTGGTTTTTAACTAAGCTAACCGTTGGGTTTATGATGGTTTGTGGATCTTTGTGGTAGATATATGGAAGTAGTTGATGGTGCTTGTAAAACAACATAGCCATTTCACTGGGGGGGTGGACAACAATTTCAGAGACGCACATGGGGTATTGGTCGTTTGTGTCGTCAGGAGTTTGATGATGGGAATCGGATTCCGGTGCAATAGTGAGGAATTTGAAGAAAAAAAAACGTAGCATGTCCACATATCACAATATATCATAAGATACTATATATAGTCATTCAATGTCCTAAACGTTGCTTCTTTATAAACATATCATAAGGCAATACTCCCCTTCTCCAGCGTAGCTGTTTGTTTCTCTCGATTACTTGATGAGTGAGACTCCCTTCCCGCGTGGCAAGCCCTGGCAAAATGGTGCCCTTGCAGATGACCTACTGTACTAGAAACTAACAGTGAATGGGTTTCATCTATACGATATCTTTCACTAGTTGGCAATATCATCATATCAATGGTGCTGATAGTGATGGTAATAGTATGTTATATTGATTATCTTTGGGCAATGACTGTGTCTCAGATTCGGGAGTGTTTTTAAAGCTAGCGCTGTTAGGTCTCAATTGTTGATTTGAAGCCATCGAAATTACCTCATCCCAATCAACCACAAAAAAGATTCGTCCGCAAGTGATGGGTACCCCAATCTGTGGCCATTCTAAGGGGGAACATGATAACCCCCGGATCTTGGAGCAGCCTATATCTAAACACATTTCAGCGAGGCCATCGATTTGGGTCAGGTCAGGTTGTCTTTGCTTCGCTCCCAGGCAGGCGAGCCGTTATACCTTTGTTGGACAACAACTTCTCAGACACAAGGCGATGCTCGAGCCATGAGTGATTGTCAAAATGTCTGTTTCAAAGAAAAAACGCGGGGGGGTTCCGAAAAATATTGGGGCCCCCAGTTTTCATCCATGTTATTTTCTGATTTTCCATTATAAACCATCCAGCTATTGGGGTAGCATGCATGGAAACCCCCATATGTGCCATGGTGAAGAGTTCGATTGGGGATACCCAGGTCTTGCTGTATGGTCACCAATCCATTCATGTATATATAAGGATTTAGATCAACCCATTCAGTGATGGGATTCCCATGGGATGGGATGGAGGACCATAAACTATACACCATGTAACTTGACCCTATCGCAAGAAAAAAGGTAAATGTATGAGGAGGTGCATCATCATTGGCAGATCTTGGCAGTATGAACTTGTTCTTCCGGTTGCAAAATAAGAATGAAGTGAAGTAGAAATGATCTCTGCAATTTCTTGATGCCATGAACGCTGTCTGTACTTAATGTGATAGATTGCCATGGTCCGTTGCATCAGAATGTCTTGACATGGCGAAAGCACCGCCGGTTGCATGCGCGAGTTCAGGTCATGTTGATGTTCCATTTGCTTTCCAAGAAGTGACTAAGTAGTGATTTGTTTACATCATCATTTCTTCACTTCTTAACTCTGACAATCTCGTTTCTGATACATCCAGTATCCTTATGACATTACGAGATCCCCAATCCTTTCCGCGGCAAAACCCCATTTTTAGGTAAACTTTGATTATTGTACATTCGCCCATATTCGCATATCGAAATTTTGCTTTATAGTATTTTATAATCAATGTAATATAATAATAAATAGAGTAATATATAAGATGATAAGAGAGAGAGAGGGATAGATAGATATATATATATCACATAGTAATATATTTTGTCATATATATATATATCTTATAAGATATATATATATATATATAAGATATATTACTGTACATAATATGGGTTTGCAAAAAATCGGGCACATCCCCAGTTCATGGCCCATGTACAGTAATGAAAAAGCATCAGGGGTCCCGTGATTTTCTCACGAGGGGTCTTTCTTCAAACGGAGAGCCTCCAAACCAAGAATGGACATCAAAATAGACCCTTTTTTCGATTGTTAGGGTCCCACTTGTTCAGAAAGACCCAATGAAGGTTGAGAACAGAAACCGCTCTTATCTTAGTCGGAGATGATAGTTCTGATGGGCGAAGAATATGTCCAATCCACATCCACATGATATGTGCCGTCATAATTTTGATTGTACATTCATATTAAAGGATGGATGGTTCCCAAACATATCCTATTCCGTAATATGTATATGCAAAAGAAACTGTTATCTAATCTATAGGTATATAATCAATTCCGTATAATCCCATTATATAACCCAATCTGTTCGGCTTGCCATGGGATGACGGTGGTTCCCCCGGAACCAGCAGGAGCAAGCCACTAAAGCTGCCCTCGAACGAAGCTACACCGCTGTGAGTATGGCCCGCCGCGTGAGTTCCTTGGCACAAGAATCTTCATCAATTCTGTGTAATCTGCGTAAACTATAGTGATCTCGCTGTGACCGCACTGGAATCATGGTTTGGCAGGGGAGCTATCCCAATGTAGTTTGATTTCAGGTTAGTGAATTATGTTAATTTATAATCAGATGTAATTCATATTACAGTAACCCCCAAAAAAGATACAAACGTGTTTCCAGGATGGCCTGATTAATACATACCTCATATTTTTCCAGGTTTCCCACTTTTCTATCTGTCTTGGAGTTGCGTTCTGTAATATATACCTACAGCAGATCCCATAGAAATTGCTATTTTTCACCCCATAATTTTGGTACTTTAACCACTTTTGACCAAATGTTATGGGCACCTGGAGGGGCTCCACTTGGGATGACGGGGGAAACCCCAGGGTCGATGTGATTTTGGGGGCGATGGCAAGTGTTTCATTTACAGTACATTTGACTAATTGATTGTGGGTTAAATTGTTTGCTACCATTTGACATAGTTCTGGTTCTGAGAATTCGTACCCTTGTTTTTTTGAGGCCCATAATTAAGGTCCTCAACAAAGAATCCAATTTGCAAACATAGATTAGGCAGATTTAGGCAGTATAACCATCTAAACCCCGAACGAATCATCAACCAATATGCGGGTGTCGACTGCAGCCACTGCTCAACGAGCTTTCAGGTCAGTTTCAGCCACACGTGGACCATTCGAATGCCACATCACCCTACCTCTACATGCTGGTGACGTCTCGTACCCGGGACTCCCAGACTCCATGATGGGTGGGGCCGTCATTTTTCCGAAATTGATTTGGGATTCCAGCAGCCAAGTTGGCTTCGTCACTACCGATGTTTCGGAAGCGTTTCCCCATTTCCGGTGGATCAATGCGGATCAGAAGCCAATTCAAAGCTCGCAATGGGCTATTATTCGCTGTCTACGGGAACTTTTTGCTTGTTTGAAGTGCCAAGCAGATGCCAAGCAGATGTTGCGTTTACAAAGGGTGAACCCCAGACTGATTCGATCGAGAGAACCAAATGTGCAAGCAAAATCCAGTGGCTACGTGAATCCTATGGTAAAGGATGGTAAAGGCATACCCAGAGGAATTCCCCGTACAACCTTTTTGGTGCAGCAGCTGGGGGTGATTTTTGTGGGTATCACCATGGTTATAACTTATAACATGTTATAACCTTACGTACAAGTTGGGATTTAAAAACGCAACTAATTCTGGTGTACGTATACATATATATATATATACAATTATATACATGTATCGTCACTGATAGCTGGACACCTTCCAAGTCGCTCAACTTGCGTGACTCACTTGTCTCAGGCTCATTCATGTATGCCATGATGTCTATTATTTTCCTGAATCTGGTTTTGCTGGGCATTGAGGCGGGTCGGCGGTCCCCTGTTTGAAATGTTGGAAACAGGGCTTCCGCCCTTTCAGAGTGTTCATTGCTGGCAAAATGATACTAAAAAAAACAATCTCATATTATGGAGGTTTCCTAAAATAGGGGTACCCCCAGTTCTCATCCATTTTCAATCCGGATTTTCCATTATAAACCATCCAGCTATTTGGGTACCCCCCATTTTAGGAAACCCCCATATGTTTACCTACTGCAGTTGTGTTATTGAACTCACCTTTCGGCATCACCCAACGGCGCAGGGCACTCACTGCAGCTTGACTTCCTCTATTTTTAGCACACATCAGCGCAGATGGTTTTTATGATTATGAATCATAGATGTCGATCATTTGATCATAATAATTTGCAATAATTGCAGATCATATCAGATCATGATATTGTGGTAAACCCATGTAAATCCGATACAATAAACCATCCCCCAAATCATTTGTTGGGGGGTTGGGATTCCAACCATACCCAAATGGAAGGTGTATAGCATTGGGTTGCCAACATTAATCATGTCTGGGCCACCTGGCCTCCGGTTGTTCCCTTATCAACGCTCCCTTGATGAGCTACCTGAATTGGGGTGCACAGTGGCGCTACACCTTGGATTTCTCCTCTGAATCATGTTTTAGGATGCCTTGGGTGTGGGTCAAACCCCTTGAAACCCGATGTTTTCACACCCAAAATGTCCCAAGCCCGGCCGGATCGCACATCATCCCATCAGGTGGAGCTATCAGCAACAGCACCGCTGAATGAACGAAATAAGCTCTTCTTCTTCGTGGCAAATATTATCATTGTCTTCGTCTACGCTCTGGACACCGAAGATTTATGAAGATTTCTGGTTGGTTCAGAGAAGAGAGAAAGCAAGCAGTTAGAAGTGTTATATAGAAGCAATTCAACAAGTTGTTATTCCTGAAGTTGGGATGATTTCACCAAACTCCGTCCTTTAAGCGATCGACTGTACTTGTCCACTGTACTGTGCCTGCGTGCTGCCTGTGCAGTTTATTTGCTCAAGTTTTCTGTAGAGTCTTCTTGCGTAGCCGCTTACTAGCCAGATACTACCGACCCACCTCAAATCTGTTTGCCTCCAAACAGGCTAGCTGTGGGCCAATTACATAACCCTCGTCCAAATCTACCCACGCAGCAACCCCAACACAGCTACAGCTACATTTTTTTAAGGGGGGCTATGACAAGTGTTGGGGGCCGGAGATTTTGCAGGGCCAAGGTCAGATTCCACATTATAGACACAACTTCCTATGCCTTGAGGAACTTGAGGTTGATGTAACAGGCTCGAAACATTGAGGTGTTCAATGCATTTTAAATAAGTGTATAAAAGAGTATATAAGAGCATATAAGAGTATATAAGAGCGTATAAGTGTATAAGTGTATATAAGCGTATATAAGTGTATATAAGCGTATATAAGTGTATATAAGTGTATATAAGCGTATATAAGTGTATATAAGTGTATATAAGTGTATATAAGTGTATATAAGTGTATACAAGTGTATATAAGTGTATATAAGTGTATATAAGTGTATATAAGTATATACGCGTATAAATAGATATGTATGTAGTTCGTACATATATGTGGTATATGCATGTATGACATGAATGTATGTACATGCATATATATATATATGTATTATTATATAATCCAGGTTGATCTTGCATCAACAAATGGCTGGCTGAAGCTGACTTTCAATGATCATATTTGCCAGGGATGATCCCCGCGCAGGAAATGATCCTGAAACTCTTCGCTTTTGGTTTCACGGGCTGCTTTTTGGGAACCGACCGGGTGTGCCTTGGAGGGCATGATGGATGCAGAACTGTGGCTGGTGCTTTCAAACGACAGAATGCTCAGTGTTGCTGGTATTTAAAACAAGAGACTTTGAAATTGCAACATCCAACAAATTATTCATCAATGGTTTTTCTTGGCGCAGCTATGCACGAGGGTATTTCTAAACTTGGCAGCGACTGTCAACAGTTGGGAACAGATCCAATATGGAGTTTGCAGGGGAGACGTTTTCTTGGTAGTCTAGCACACTTGTTTTTTCCAAGCTGAACAAAAAAAGGTCTTGTTGAGTATCTAAGATCAGACATCGTTGATGAATTAAAGTGGATCGATCATTTCGAGGAGTTTCGCTTTTGATCCTGGACACATGTTCTTTTGCCTAAGGTGGAATATGTTTGATTTCTCCATCACCACTCTGCGCCTCGTCGAGAACATTGGGTGCGAATTGTGTTCAGCCAAATGGCTATGAAATGGTGTTCTTTTTTCTGGGTAGTCTAGAATAGCGTGAGCCTTGAGTAACAGTGGAATGATTTAGGATTTGGTTATCTATTTATTGAAATTGCAGAACATCTGGGGAATCCCACAGCAACGGCTGATCGCTGTCGACTCAGAAGTGTCTCCACATCTGCCACTGTCTGTGTGCCTGCGCATTAGATTGGACTGTTTGCCAACATGTTGTGCAGTAGAGAGGTATTTTCAAACCCGTCGGTGTTGATCAGGTGCAAAATCATGGACTTTGCTAACTTGTATCACCTATCTGGTTGGTAGATGAACCCCCGAATGGCTGGGGTAGCTATGCATCACCAACCTTTCGATGTCCCAAACGTTTCTAGGAGTGTGTGAGGGTACTTGGATGTGGAGCCGGCGAATCGCCGGAGCTAACTAGCCTGCCTGAAATTTAGGAAGCTGAAATCTCAGGGTTCATCGTCATTTTCCCCAACAAGACAGATGGCATTTCGGGCAGACGACGGTTTTTCAATCATTGAGCAGATGATGTCACTGCACCAGACCGCTGGCAGCTTTTTCTCAGCGCACATGGCAGACGGCCATTGTTAAATTGCGTGGCTCAGAAATGGAACAGAGTGGAGTTTAAGGTATGAACATTTAGTAGCCCTAGATCCATTGATTTTGTATGTGATGTAATATAATCATAATTCCCCATGAAAATTGCATAGAATTGCGATTTGGGCGGTACACCGGTATCCCCCGTGTAGCACACGACCCGCAAGTGGGGGACTTGCCAACCCGGAGCATCAACCAGTATGAATATTTATTATCAACAATTAAGAGCGGCTCAAGCCATTATCAACTATTGTTTTTATATCAAAACAAAATAAACAATTCTTTTCTTATCATCCATTATCATATCTCCAAAACAAATGGCTTAATGCGGAACAGGACCAGCATTTGTGGGTCCATATTGGTTTTCATAGCTAGTTCAGAGACATCATATTGGTCTTAAATGTCTCAGACATCATCCCCGCGAGTCTACCCATAAAATGCTTGAAGATATCTATAGATGATACAGTGATATATAGTTATATAGTGTATATGTACATTTCTATCTAATATACATACTTAATTCTGTTGGTCTACAATCTACTGCGGGTATCACCCACTGCAAAGCACATAGCATAGCCGTGCTATGCCCAGGTCAGTGATCGAAACTATGGGCGATGTTGTGGCCACTGCCTCTGCGCCGCTTGATGGAGTTACGATGGGGGAGGCGTTTCCTTTTTGGGGAGAACCTGTGGGATGTTGGATTATCCCACCATCCAACCAGCAAATTTGTGACCGAATGGAAGCATAGGATAGGACAGCTAAACAAGCAACAATTTTAACAACACAACTCCCGGATCTTGTCTTGTTGTTTTTGTATATTATTGTGTTTTTTCTTGTTGTTGTAGTTGTAGTTGTGTAATAGCTGTAGTTGCAGTTGTAGTAGTTGTAGTAGTTGTTGTTGTTGTAGTTGTTGTTGTTGTTGTTGTTGTTGTTGTTGTTGTTGTGCCTGTGGTGCCTGTGGTGCCTGTGGTGCCTGCGGTGCCTGTGGTGCCTGTGGTGCCTGTGGTGCCTGTGGTGCCTGTGGTGCCTGTGGTGCCTGTGGTGCCTGTTGTGCCTGTTGTGCCTGTTGTGCCTGTTGTGCCTGTTGTGCCTGTTGTGCCTGTTGTGCCTGTTGTGCCTATTGTGCCTGTTGTGCCTGTTGTTGTTCTTGTTCTTGTTCTTGTTCTTGTTCTTGTTCTTGTTCTTGTTCTTGTTCTTGTTCTTGTTCTTGTTCTTGTTTGTTCTTGTTCTTGTTCTTGTTCTTGTTCTTGTTCTTGTTCTTGTTCTTGTTCTTGTTCTTGTTCTTGTTCTTGTTCTTGTTCTTGTTGTGCATGTTTTTGTTGTGGTTGTTATGGTTGTTATGGGTGTTATTGGTTGTTGTGGTTGATGTGGTTGTTGTGGTTGTTTGGATTTTGTTCTTCTTATTATTATTTTTGTTATCCTTGTTCTTTTTTTGCTTCGTGTTCTTCTTGTTATTTTTGTTATTCTTGTTGCCCTTGTTATTCTTGTTCTTTTTGTTCTTGTTGTTCCGATCTTATTGTTCTTCGTGTTATTCTTGTTCTTGTTCTTGTTGTTGCTGCAGTTGCTGTTGCTGTTGCTGTTGTTGTTGTTGTTGGTGGTGGTGGTGGTGGCGGTGGTGCTGGTGGTGGCTTTCTTGAACAATAGGATATACTATAGGAAATTTTAAAAAAGAAAAACTAATTACTATTAATAACTAATATATGAATCAACATGTAGATTAAGATGGATTCATAATTGTCGATGAATCACAACCGTCACCAAATTACTTGTGAACTAATCCACTTGCGGGGTTGAACGAGCAAGTGATTGGACCGAGGCTTTCAGACACCAGCATTTTTCTGAAGATGTTGAGCATTCAGCCACGTGTTGTTGTGCAAACTACAGCCTTTTGAGTTTTGCATGATTGTTTCTGTCACGCCTTGGGTGGAGGGTTATTATTGGCTTGCAAATGAACAGATTAATCGACACAGCTTGCCAGATTGTTTAGATTCATACGGTTTTACCTGGTGGACCTGTCAATCTTCGCGATCACTCCGGTCCATATCCCATGGCTGCCATCGAGTCATGCCAGAATCGTGCATAGCTTGTCCATGGCATGTGTTGCATCAAGGTCAACTTTGGCCATGCACCACAGTTTTCCAAAGAATTCCAAAGATCAGATTTTATGTTAGGGGTTCATGGACTGATGTTTATGAGAACTGCAACCTGCCAGACGAAACCATGGCTGAACAGCAAAGATGAAACTATATACATACTTTTACGAAGTATTTCAAGGCGCGTTTCTTTATCCCATCCTGCGGAGGGTGCGGGGCCTTCTCTCACTTGAAATTACAAGGGTGAATCCTCAAAAAGGGGCCCTAATCACTGGCTGAAGCAAGCATCCTAGAATAGCCTAAAATCTTATAAGCTAAGATGTTGAAATCTACGAGACAGCAGTTCTTGGTAGATCTTGGTAGTGTTATATTAACTTGGGTATGCACTTGGTCCCAGTCCTTTTTGCCTATGTTTGTGTTCATTCCGGTTTGTGCTGAAGTCAGGCAAGAGCAAATCATTTCTCCAGCCATTTTTGCCATACTTTGACCCATCCCATGTCGCTGCCGTTGCAAGGAATGTGGAGTCCAGCTTCTTTCGGGTGGTTCGTTTCGTCCGTGCCATGGTGAAGATGGTTCGCAAAGCGACCGCACCTGCTTTTGGTATCTTTTGTCGGGAAAATTTGGTGAAACTACTTGGTGGCCCGTAAAACGAGGGGACATTTGAGGAATGCTGTTGTTTTGCCATTGTTTTCATACATTGTTGCTCTTGCCAAACATGCCAGCGAATACGAAAGAAATGACTAAGAATATACTGACCATACTCCATTCTGACTTTCCTTATTGATCTGGTTTAGACATATCCCATTCTTGCACTGGGTCATTGATGACCAACATTTTGCGGGAATACCTCCAAACTAGCATTTGAAATTCTGCTCTACTAAAGAACTTGAAAAATCATGAAGTGTACGTCTAGGTGAAGGTGTCTTGACACTTCACAGAGGTAGCTGTTATGTTGAACGGTCCTGAAAAGGCGACATAAAAAAGTTCTGTTTTAGGTTCAGCTCACATTCACAGATTCATTTTTCCTTGGCACACATCATTCTTTGCTCACTTTATTGACTCACCGTTTTTTTTTCCACGGCCGGTACCCAAAGGGGAAGGCTTTGCGACTGAGGCTTAGCCCGTGCCTTGCGGGGTATCAGAGTCATTCGCTTGATTCACTATGTGGGTGCCTTGAGAACTCTCGTGCTGCTCGGTTCTGCGTTTGACTAAAGCCTTTGAGTATTCAGAACATCCTCTATACATCTCTATAAAGTTCGATGATTTTATGATTTTGCCAGATAGAAAGAATTTAAACCTCTATTTACTTAGTTCTGGGATTTTCCAGCTTGCAACGTTTGAGTACCAGAGGGTAAATGGTCACGGTTCAAAATCCTGGATTGTGTAAAGTGATGTTTATGCTTTCCATTGGTTTATCCACCAGTTGGGGAATCTGTATATAGGGAATAGTAATGAATAGTATTTATTCTTGAAGGCCCCCTTCAGCAAGTCTAAGAAACGATCAAGCCTTCAAGGACATGCCACTGGTTTGAAATCGTTGTGTTTTAGAGTAGTGGTCATTAATATATGGTTTAAAGTGGTTGATATATATGATACAACTGGCCAGTGTTGTTGGATCAACACTCCGGATCCAGATGGAATCAACACTCCCGCAGATACGAAGCCAATAAATATATTTAACATTCACCAGTAACCATGCCATTGCCACAGATGATAAAAGCCTGTTTCAACACGAAAAGACTCGACAACGGACAGCCAACCCGCTTTTTTGCGGTGCTCCCATAGTTGCAGTGTGATGCTAGCCCATCATCATGGCTAGGATTCCTGCGCTCAAAAAATGTCAATTTCCACAAGGTTATCAAACCATGCTAGGTCTCGCTCACACTTTTGTGCGCTATCGTAGTGAGTGTTGTTGGGATTCTTTGTGCACAGGACATTTTGAACTTTTGTCCCATGGTCTTTATTACAATAATGCAATCATTTCATGTTTCTGCATTCAATTTTCTACTATATACTATGATCTACTAAGTTGCCCCTTGTTGCCAAGATATGTGTCATTTTAAACCATCATAGATCCTTGTTTTTCCACCATTTGCGCTTCAAAAAACAATAAAACATACAACACAACGCGCCCTATTTTCTGCGCCGATGCGTCATAGAATCGAGGTTTGCCATTGCCAGCACAGCAGGGTCGCTGCTTTGGACGTTGTTGCTGCTGATATTGGTTCCTTGGGCGTCAATGGGGCGTCAATGATCAGGGATCAAAGCTGGGATCGCCATAGTCACCATTCAAAATGGTCATAGCGAGGGAGGCACACATGAATTTATATACTCCTATCTAAATCGGGGTATACCCAGTTTCAGAATTTGGTGACTTTGGCATCCAATGGATTCCACATTGCCGTAGAAATTGCCAGCTAAATGATGTGAAGCAGCATCTTCATGCCAACAATGATCCAAGCTTGTTCCATGGGATGTCTCCAATTTTGGCCGGGCCAAATCAAAGAGTCAGCAAAGGAAGCAGTATCAGCGACGCCAGGTGAACCATTTCAAAGTTTCACTCCATCTTGAACCAGTTGATTCATGATTATAGTTTATACTATTTTGTATTACTTCCTTTGTGGACAAGAAGATGACTAGAATCCAGAAGCTGGGAATCCCGATGAAATCCAATCATTTATGAAGATCTTCCAATAGGTTTCCAAACTTTGGCTATGTATTGGTTATGTTGTGATTAAATAAACCACGCTTAGGCAAAGCACGCTAACTTCCTGAACTGATTAATAAACACCCCTCAAATAATCTATGCCTTTTTGGTGAGCAGTTTGTTAACCAAATGTCAATCTATGATTGTTTACTTCTGCTATTTCTTCATTCTGTGTGTCTGGAGATTTCTCTATTTATTTTCTCTATTTGTCCAAAGAATATGAAGGTCCTGGAGTCCTGGAGTTGCATTTTCTGAACAGCATTTTGTTTCAAAGATGCCTCCAAAACAAACTCGCAAAGGTCCAGAAACATGCTGACACCTGATAGAAAGATATTGTTTGAAACCCTCAATAATATGTCCAAATCTGGATTTGCATCCCGTGCTGAAAATCTGGAGCTACAAATATCAAATAAAACATGTCTCAGCTGCCTTCTCTAGAGAGTTTTACCTGACTACATGTCGAGTGTCCTGGTTGTGTTATGTTTTACTATTTGGGTGCAATTAAAAGGGGGGATCAACATGATATTGCTGGTTTTGCACCCCAAGATTAAACTATGTTTCATTTAATCATATTCGATTAATTACATATTTGATTAACTATTTCAGAAATGATCTTCCGATGACCATCATACCCCCTGTATAACAGTGTCGGTTTCACTGTTGCACTCAGATTTTCTACATCTATGGAGTCATCTTTGCCCAGATTGTTGTGGAGCTCCGGTGGGGCTGAAATGCAGGTTTTTTTTAACCCTAAAATCTAAAACAAATGATTCATCATGGATGAATCACCGCGAATCACCATTTGTCCTTGAACTGTTTGCCATAACTTGGGGATACCCCAATTTCAGACACACACAACTTTGATATGACCTGCTGCAGCCAGTCGTTGGGCAGCTGCAACTCCATTGACAGAACGCATAAGACACGCAAGATCCGCTCTAAAATGTAAGGAATTTGAGCTTCGGAGGACATAACATGGCATTGATATATCTATTTTTTTACTTCTCATTACAAGGCGGAATCCTGTATAC
The DNA here is from genome assembly GCA_003297045.1 of Symbiodinium sp. clade C Y103. Taxonomy (NCBI): domain Eukaryota; class Dinophyceae; order Suessiales; family Symbiodiniaceae; genus Cladocopium; species Cladocopium sp. clade C. The sequence continues at coordinate 88,378 of BGPT01001555.1, forward strand.
AGTGAAATGGCTTCCCTACACCTAGGTGCTGGGTTTGCGTTAGGGTGGCGCTAGATACTTCTACATAGTCATTAAAGTGAAACATGGTCAGGCCCGATGCTTTCTTTGCCTCTTGCTCTCTTGCAACTGTTGTTCCCGGTCCTGCTTGGGCTGCTCCACAGTAGCCTTACTTTTTGTTACTAAATCTCTTTGAACTGCATTGCCGCTTCACCTGTTTTTGGCCAGCATCACAAATGTGACTTGTTACGATAAGTGAAAAACATGCTTTGCGAATTTTCATGGCTAAGCTAAAAGTAGTTCTGGCGGTAGGTCCGCGCTAGATCCGCGCTAGACATATTCCCCCAAAATACGCAGTTGCCCATTTGGAAGCTCCCTGTACTGAAAACCCAAGAGTACTGTTTGCTGCAGATGTAGTAACGTGACAGACAGCCACTAGCAGCAGTTGCGATATGGGCCATGGAGTCTGCATTGTTAGACCAAACAAACGAACCATGCAGGGTGTGATTCAGTAGCTCCAGCAGCCGCGCTAAACGAGCGGCGCCGGACTATGTTTGCATTTATTTTGATCCAAATTGACATGCACAACTTGTTTCACTCCTGTTTGATGTCTGCTGGAACAATTGAACCTCAAAGGCCGAGTCCAGTAAATATGCGATGAATGTGATTTGCTTCCGAATCCACGAGAAACAATTTAGAGAAGACCTCCGAGCAACGGGATGTTTTGTCATTTGATTCAACCGTACACAAGCCGTTTACAGCCCACTTGTCGACTTTCTATGTTTGTGTACTGCTTGTTGTATCGTGTTTTTTTCTGACCATCATTGACCATCATGGCTGACCGTCGCCTGCTGGCCTGGCCACGTTTTCACCAGGACAACTGCGTGCTTCACGGACAAACGTGTGACATCGAGAACGTGGCATTGCCCCTCAACTGAGACAAATGGTGCTTCGTGGGTGATGTGTCGGTGCTGTGTCAGTCTGAAAGGGCGACCGCTTTTCGTAGTTTGTCTCTGACAATAGGATATATACCCCAAAATCATCCAAAATCCATTGGTTTAAATTCATGTCCAATGAAAATACCATCGTATTTTCATCCCCACCAAATATGGTCTTCAAATAGGTCTCTGATTTCAGCATTCAGAGGTATTGGCATGGAGTGGGCGGCAGTATGTTCACTCTCTTCATGGTGGTTTCTGGCGGAGTCACCTGGTTGCATCTGAAGGTACATGGTGACCTGGCTGCGATTTGTCATGATTTAAAATCGAAAGTGTAAAGTACGTAGTAGTAGTTTTTGATTTTAGTGCGCATTTGAAAGTACGGATTTTATTTGCAGAGGGCCCCTTCTGTAATCCTATTATGGTGGATGAACGTGGATTGCTTGTGATTGTTTGATAGGCATGTCTTGTGTGCATTCGATTTTGTGGCGCGCTGACTGTGGATGGCTGTGGCATTTCATTCATAAGTTCAACGCGCTTTGTACGGTCCAGGAGTCCAGGAGGACTATTTCGGGAAGTAGAGGGAAGTACAGCGGCGTTATTTTGTGCACAAACCTAAGATCGCGTGAATATCATCACGTCAACAAGCCATAAAGGCTGTCAACAAGTATTGTTTCATATTGCTTCGTTTTGTTCAGCTGCAATGCTTTAGTCTTGCAAATTCTCCCACACATTGTGGTTTCCATTCTGCGTCCGATACTCAACTGTGTTGCACATTGGTTTGTACCGAAGGTCAATTGGGAGGACATTTATCGTCCTCTGAGAGAGATTTCAAGTATCGCCGTTATATGTGCCTGGGCTTAAAGGTTCGTCTCACACTCTGGGCCCATCACTGCTGTGGAAACTGCGATCGCCTGATGCTACCGAGGCCTGGTGATCTACATCATCATCAGTGTCTGGAGTGGATTCAGAGAGATTTTGGCAATATTTTGATATCAACTAAAGGTGAAACATGATGAAATATCACTTGTGATCTGTTGTATTTGGGTAAGATTGTTTTCTTTAAGTTGACCTTCTACCGCCAAGGTGTGTTTGCTATTCTGAATGTGGTTGCTGCCTCAGCATAGATCCGCAACATTGATGAGGTGTTGTGTAGTTTCAATGTTGCAGTTTCGTTCCCCTTCCTCTATAGCATGTCACATATATACTGTGTTCCTTTCTTACTGTGCTTTTAAGCATCTATGTCTATGTTTGTTTCCATCATAAGTTGCCTTAAGAAGGTACCAGACTTGATTTGCTTGTTGAAGTTGAAGTGGTTCCAATTTCAATCAATACACAAATTTACATAGCAGGTGCTGGACACCTACAGATAACAGATGTGATCATCATCATCATCATCATCATCATCATCATCATCACGACCATCATAATCATCATCATGATTTGTGATGTGCCTTTAGCCTGCTTTTAAGCATTAAAGCAATCCAATGAACGAAAACTAGAGCAACAGAAACAATCAAACCACTTTTTGAAAAAAGAAAAACATGTAAAAGCACAAAAACACAAGGAAACAAAAACAGGCGACTATCCTGAAACAAAAGCCAATAAGACCAAAAGCAGAAAAACCCTACGCAAACAGACAGAAACACACAAACAGGTGACCTTGGTGACCAAGATTGTCGAAAATTCAAAAACCTCAGGAAAAAACAGAAAATCCTTTTTTCGAGCGATCACCACCAACCAACACTCTATCTAGCATTTGATCCGGCATTCTATCTGACATATTTTCTGAACATTTATTCAGCAATTGATCTGGCATTCTATCTGACATTCTATTTGCCATTCTATCGGGCTTTTGATGTGGCATTTCTTCTGGCATTCTATTTGGAATTTGACCCCGAGTTCTATTTGACATTTATAGCTGGCATTTGACGTATTTTTTTTGTCAGATATTCTGGCATTCCATTTGATCTGCTATTTTTTCTGGCATGTGTTCGGGTCCGTGTGTGCCCGGCCACATCTGGAGCTCGCAATAGGGTTCGGGTCCGTGCGTGCCCAGGCTGCACTGGAGATCTTCTGAGGCGAGATTGTTTCATTTGGTGCCCGCAGTGGCCACGAGCCGGCACAAGGAGGAAGACGGCAGAAGAAGGAAGGAGGCAAGGAGTGAAGGAATGGCACTTTTGATACAATCTAGAGACGCTCACGCGGCAGGCCGGGAAAACTGAAGAAGAAAGCAGAACAAAATTGCAAATTAAAAAACGCAAAGAAGACAAAGAGAACCACAGCCCAGAGGCGGGCAACAGGAAACACCAAGCGACAAAACCTGTCCAGCCTCAGTCTGTGCGATGCCAGGCCAAAGCAGCGTTCCTAGCCCGCTTGGAGAAAGACAGAAAACGCAANTCCAGCCTCAGTCTGTGCGATGCCAGGCCAAAGCAGCGTTCCTAGCCCGCTTGGAGAAAGACAGAAAACGCAAAGCCAAGAGCTCAGCAGCACCACACGAGACGGTGGCAGCAAAACAAACCACCACGAGAACAACCGCGGGTTGACCAAGGCGGCCAAGAAGGAGAAGCAGGAAGAAAAAGCGCCTGCCTGAGCACGCGCTGTCAAAGAACATTCACTCAATGGAAACAGCGCGGAATTTGTGCCCGAGGCCGTCGAAGCCAACGAAGGGGCCTTTCCGGAGGCAGAGGTGTCCAATCTTTCGAAGTCCGGTTTCCGACACACGCCGTCTGCCAGGTGAACACAGCCAAGCGGGGTCCTACGGCCTTCAGCTCAGAATTTCTTTCGTGGAAAAAAACAACAAAGCGACGTCAAAAGAAACAGCGCCGGAACAACTGCACATATAAATGTGTTTTTTTGCTGTTGTTTTTTTTGGAGGGGCATCTTGTTTTAGAGCCACATTTTTGGAAACAGACTCCGAAACCACAACAGACTCCTAACCAAACCAACTTCCGCATCAAAACTCTCTTATGTCAATGCAATAGTTCGCTTTGGTGTGTTGGTGTGTGTGTGTGGCTCTCATCGGAATACCGGTGGATGAGACTGTCAGAATGTGTCAGAATAGTGGTGATGTCGACTTGAGTCTACCTGGGCTGCTTCAGCCAGCTTGCTTATTATGCAGCTGCCACCTTCGGGCCAGGGGGGACTGTCAGTCTGTAAGAAATTGGTCATGTTGGTAGAAAATGGGTGGCAGCAGTGGTTGACAAGAATTGTCGGACATTTCACATCTCCAGCATACACCTGGTCAAGGATTGAAAGCATAGGCCTGGTCAAGGTATGAAGGCAGAAGCAGGGATGGTTGAAAGTTCCCTGAAAGAACCGACGCACAGATGTCGAATCGAAGCTGCTCCATTGGAAATTTGTGAGTTCGGACGATCATAAGGCGAAACATGCCCCAAACAGGTTTGCGAGGTCCAGCCCTCTGGTCTAATATGGATTTCCCGCTTCTTCCATAATATAGTTGACCAGTCCCGTGCCAATTCTTCTGCATTGGAATTCTCAACTTTTGGACGCCCAAGTTTTGGTTCCTCTTGATGCCTTTACTTCGCAGTCGAAAAAAGAAATGATGCCACTCGTTTGGAAGCAACGTATCTGTACGCTTGGCTTGTAGGTCTGCTTTTGATGCACATCATAAATCACAGTCGGCTTGGCTTGACCAGCTTTTCCTCCAAAATCTTTCAAATGAATGCAGGAATTGCGGAAAATCCAGAGTTGGGACCATACTTCATCATACTTCATCAATATTTGATCTGACATAGCATGGACGGAGAACCCCGGCAGACTTTAGACTGCTAATTAAGATTCCCCAAGCCTCGCCGCCAGGCAGCTACTACTTTTGGGCTTATTTCTTCAGGCTGGGGTCCACATTGGATTCTCCGGTGGGGTCAGCATGTGGGTCTTTGCTTTCGTCCCTCCATGCATAAGAGCTGTCTACAGCTCCGGAACCAGGCATCATAAAACAGGAATGGTGGCCAAACACTGTTGTGGATAGTGCTATTTATGGCCTAGCTCAATATGACTTGTGAGGCTGGGTGGGTGTGAAAATTTCTGGTCTCTGGGGCTGGTTTCTTCACGGCCATCAAGACCTTTGAGGCCTGCAACTTGCCCGCGATGGTCAGGTGTTGCGCGTGTAACGCCAGAGTCCGGGTTTCTGAAAAGATTCAAAGGTCACATGGGGGGGGGAAGTCAAAAGTAAGGCGTTGCCCGTGTAACGCCCACAGGGATGGCAATCCCCGCCCCCCAAAGTTCAGGGTGGCTTCGGTGTTCACATTCAAAGGTCGGGCGTTATCCGGGTAACGCGAGACTCCGACGGATTGTGTCCGACGAAACCATCAAGAGTCCGATGGATTGTGTCCGACGAAGCCATCAAGAGTCCAACAGATTGTTTCTGACGAAGCCATGAAGAGTCGGACAGATTGTGTCGGACTGTTCTTGATATACACACATATATATATATATATCTTTATATTTACCTATTTGCGTATATAAATATATACATATATGTGTGTGTGTTTGTATAAATAGAAAAAAAAATATATATATATCAAATGTATATATATATATATATTTGTGTCTGTCTATCTATATATATATATATATTTATTTATTGATTTATTTGTGCATATATATATATATATATATATTATGTATTTATTTATTGATTTATGCGTGTATATATATATATGTATATTTGTTGTGTATATATATATATATGTTTATTTATTGATTTGTTTTGCTTAGGTATATAAGTATGACTATATTTCTCCTCTGTGTGTGTATCTATGTAGGTATGCCGGAAACTATGCATGTGTCCACGCAATGCTGCAGAAAACGTGTTGGGTTGCCCTTTCCTTGCTTGAGATGCGTGTTTGCTAGGCGTCCTGAGTCTATCCAAAAGAGTCTTTGGATGTTCCAATGAGAATAGCTTTATTTTCACACCGCCCAATAGAAGAAACACAAAGCTGCTGGCAGGATGGTTGCATGTGTTTGTAAAGCTGTAGGGCATAAATTAAATCCTCAAGCCAGGCCGCCCGCACTGCAGGCCGCGCAGAGCAAGGGGCAGGGCTTGTAGTTGAGGACTCCGCGCGCAGTGAAGCGGACCAAGTTTTGATGATCCCATCCAACTTGATCCTACGCAGCTTTTTGCGCGGGCGACTGATGAGGTTGCCCACATGTTGCCAGATGCTCGGGGGATTCAAAACTACAAAGGTTTTCGAAACTAGACCGTGGAGATGCTGAAGCATGTTCACATGTCTCATGTGGTTTGACTCGTATCAGCATCCTACGCAAGAAACAACTCACCACACACGAGCTGGCGGTTGTGACTGGTGCATTCATTTCACATCAATGTAGGAATGTCATGGGCAATGATGATGCCGGCCCATGTCGCTTCGCCATGTTGATTGTGCAACTTTGACCCACGTCCTGTGGAACTGTGACAACAAGCCTCATCGGGAACATGACCTGGTTCCCTGTGATGCCTTGCAAGGCAAGTTAGCTTGGCCATCTACTGACCAAGCTAAGGTGAATCATAATTCACACCTCCTTAGGTTCTTCGCTACAGTACGTGCTGATGTGCTGGAGCTCGCCACCGCCACGACCGCGAGCAGCGGCACTTCACTGCGGTGCATGCCTCTGGCTTCGGCAAGTGTGGGCTGACATCGCCTTCTACGCAGATGACCGAGTTTTGATGACTGCACACGGCTGCTAAATAGCAGGCACACGTTTTATGGGTGAATTGATGCTTCTGGTAGACCACTTCCTTTCTTCAGTTATGACATGCTTCAATGTGCCACAAAGCTGATGGAAGTGGAAGCTGCAAGGGCGCAGCAAAAAGACTGCCTTTGTCGGTTCTTGGGGCTGGATGTAATGACCAATGACTGCATCCGCTTGCTCCCCTGCTCCTTTTCAACTTTCTGAGGCAGGAAATCGGCTTGCAAAGAATTTGGTGTCCCCAAGTGTCCCAGGCCTTTTTGTTCAAGATGTGATTTGTTTTTGCGCGGCATTTGCGCGGCAGATCCCAAACCACACTGGGGCGCGTGTGAGCTCACCCTTTGTTGTCAGGGTGTTTGCGCTGCTGGTTGAAGCAATGCTGCACATCTCACCGGCTAGCCGATGCAGAGACCATGCGTATATATGTAAATATATATCTATATGTTTGCTTCTATTTATTATCTATTTGTTAATTTGTTTGTTTAAAAATTTGTTTATACATACATACATACATACATACATACATAGATACATACATACATACATACATACATACATACATACATGTTTGTTTCCATACTTGGATGGACTATGCATTGGACCTGTGCATCCCCAGGTCTCTGGTCTGTTTCTGTTCTGGAGTCTCAATTCATACTTCAGACATGTTTGTTTTGCATTTTCCTTTCTGCTACTCTGATTGGTTCAGTCAGCTTTCTTTTTTGCATTAGTTTTGGATACGGCGATTTTTTTTTTGAATTTGGTTTTGTTTCTGAGTTTTTGAGAGTTTTGTAAGCTGCATCACAAATCATGATCACCATCATCACCATTATCATCGCCATCACAATCATTGTCATCATCATCATTATCATCATCATCACCACCGCTGTCCTTATATACATCATTACCATTACTACCATCATCGTCATCATCCCCCGAGCCATCCTCATCATTTTAAACATTTTAAATAAACGCTGGTGCGTTTTTGGATCTGCACAAGCCAACGCTCTACTACTTCTAATACTTGTACTACTTATATATACTATTTCTATCTACTTCTTTTCATTCTACTACATCTACTACATCTACTTCATCTACTGCTTCTATTTCTACTACTTCCATTGCTTTGCAACATTCCCTAACTACTACTACTACTACTACTACTACTACTACTACTACTACTACTACTACTACTACTACTACTACTACTACTACTACGACTACGACTACGACTACGACTNCACTACTACCACTACTACCACTACTACCACTACTACCACTACTACCACTACTACCACTACTACTACTACTACTACTACTACTACTACTACTACTACTACCACCACACCCACCACCACCACCACCACCACCACTACCACCACCACCACCACCACCACTATGACTACCACTTACTACTACTCCTACTCCTACTCCTACTCCTACTCCTCCTCCTACTCCTCCTACCCCTCCTACTCCTCCTACTACCCCTACTCCTCCTACTCCTCCTACTCCTACTACTTTTGCTGCTCCTGCTGCTCCTGCTGCTGCTGCTGCTGTTGTTGGTGCTGCTACTGCTACTGCTACTGCTACTGCTACTGCTACTGCTACTGCTACTGCTACTACTACTACTACTACTACTACTACTACTACTACTACTACACTACTACTACTACGACTACGACTACGACTACTACTACTACTACCACTACTACCACAACTACCACTACTACCACTACTACGACTACTACGACTACTACGACTACTACGACTACTACGACTACTACGACTACTACGACTACCACTGCCACTACCACTACCACTACCAGTACTACCACTTACTACCACTACTACTACTACTACTACTACTACTACTACTACTACTACTACTCCTACTGCTACTGCTACTACTCCTACTCCTACTCCTACTCCTATTCCTCCTCCTACTCCTCCTATTCCTCCTACCCCTCCTCCTCCTCCTCCTACTCCTTCTACTAATAGTGCTGCTCCTGCTGCTGCTGCTGTTGGTGCTGCTACTGCTACTGCTACTGCTACTGCTGCTGCTGCTACTACTACTACCTCTTCTTCTTCCTCTTCTTCTTTTTCTTCTACTTCTACTTTTTCTGCTACTTCTACCAATTCTAGTATTACCACTACCATTACCATTTCGATTGGTACTACTGGCACTACTGCTACTACTACTTCTGAGCTCTGCAGGTAAGTGAGCAAGCTTCGACCTCCACGTGGAGCTCACGGGCCTGGATGGTTCTGATGACCTTTAGGCACGAAGTGAAGCAGCAAAAGGTCTACTACCTGAATTTGTGCATGAAAAAAGAACCAAAAAACAAAGAAAAATCGAATATTCAAAACAAAACAAGACATAATTCAAGAGCGGGCCACGGCGGCCATGACAAAGAAAATGATCAGTTTCACAGAATGCTTCGTGAAATACAAGAGCCAGGCCATTTTGGCCAGGATGACCAAATCAAAAAAGAGAGCAGCCAGTGCGGCGATTGTTTCGCCAAAAAAGAAGAGCGGGGCCACTTTGGCCAAAGGAAAAATTTAGGAAGGGTTCACTCTAGACTCGGGTATGGTTCCTGGCTAGCTTGGCTGGTGGCTTTGAGTCTCGTATGTCCCATCCAATCTGCCTGTCATGTAGACAATCGTTGGAGTGATTTCTCCGATGAATGCACACTAGAAGGCCTGCCAATGGCCTCTTTTACTCCAGATGAACTTGGGATGATCACACATGGTACACGAGTGCGCCCAGGCACCTCCAATGCAATTATGCCTGTTGCTTCAGAGCCTTTTGCAGTAGCAGTTAAGCAACTCGGCATTGCAGCCGCCGAATGGTGTGGCTTCATAGCGGAAACATGCAATGCTCACATCACCATAAGCACGGCGCCCTGGATTTTAGCTGCAGTAGGGGACATGCTGTGGTTCGGAGTTTTTCTCTTGGTCAAAACTCGTCACCGCAGAAACCTGAAACAGCCCAGAATTGGATTTTCCAAATATCGAAAAGTCCATGCACCCACCTTTCAAGATATGAGAAGGTGGCAAGGACCATGGAAACAAGCATTTCGCAAAATTCTCACACCACACACTTTTTTGTGTGCTGCACGAATAGCTGGTAGGCAGAGAGTTCCTGGCGTCAAAGGTCTACGAGGCCTAGGGAACCACTGGAGAACCTCTCCTTTCAGAACGGCAGTAAGTAAAGATTGCCTGACAGTTCGTAGATGTGTTGCGTACCTGCAAAGCCGCAAGTTTTTTGCATATTCTCGTCGCGCAGCATGTCATGACTCCTCATATGCAACTTCCGACCAACTGGATTCCAAATTTCTTTTGGAGCAGCTTGCTGGTGGAATGGCTGGTGGCGCCCATGCCACACAGCGCAAACGCAAGGCCAAACAACAGAATGATTCCTTAGCTGATGCACTGGGAAGTTTTTTGGCCCAGTGGAACAATAAAAACAAACAGCGGAAAAGTGATATTCCTCAGAGAAGAAGCAATCAGAACGGTTCCAGTGCATCACATGATGGCGCTGACCAAGAAAGTTTGCTCCAAGGTTTGCTTCATATTTTGAAAGAATGCAGTCACGAACAGCACGATGATAACGTTGTTTTACAAAAAGTGCAGAACCATTTGACCACATGGCAAAAAAGAGGTTCTCAATGGGACAAGTACGAAACATGGAACAAGTCACAGCAATGGTCTTATTCCCAAGACTATGATCAAACCCAGTGGTATAGTCAATGGGAGATGCCACAAGACAAAAGGCAGAAACCTGCAGTTTGGGAACCTCAGACATGGCCTAGTCTCAAAGCTAGACCCACTGAAGCCCCAATCTCCGGCCTGAATGACGCCGAATGGTCAATGCCTGTCAAAATTGAAAAGAAAGGAAAAGTCATGCAGACACTCTTGGATGGTCAGGAACCTACTGCCAATCTGATCATCGTGCAGACCCACGAAGATTTTGTTGAAATCCGTGATCTATGCAAAGCCCTCAGGGTCTGGCCTCACATTACAGTACTAGTCATTGACACAAGCAATGCTGATGGTGGCAAGCTCATCAAAGTTGCTACAAAATGTGGGCCCGGGCATCTCAAGCCCAAAACATTTTTCATGCATCATTTGTCAAGTGCGCGCGAATGCCCCACTCCGACAGAACCAATCAGAGTGAATCTCGAAAAATTTCGGCCTCCGGCCAAAACCACTATTCGCATCACTGCACCAGCTCACTATCGAAAAGCTTTCCTCCAGGATTTTGACCATGACAATGTAAAATTGGTTATTGCAGAACTCGCCACATGGCAGAAAGGCCCTGCAAGTGCTCTTACAGGGGGCACATGGGCTTGGAAAACTGTTGGCAGTCATGATCAACTCATTGGTCACCTGAGAGTGCATCCAGATTTGGCTAAGGACCTGACAGCGCAGAGTGGTACCAAAGGTATCTTTGTCACGGAAACGCAAGTGCATCAAAGAGCTGAAAAAATCCGATGGATTTCTCGAAACAAAGAAAAAGGAATTCCTGATGCTCCTGAGGTTTATTTTGCTGCTGCCATGGAATTTGCAAAAAAGAGAAACCAATGGCTCAAATTCCGCGTTGGAGGAGGCAATGACTTAGGAGTTATTGCTGGAAAAAATGAAACATGGGAAACGCAGGCCATCACGGCTGCAGCCACTGGCATCCCACTTGCGTGGGAAGCTACCGATCTCCAAGGTTTCATGCAAGAACAAGGATGGACACAACTTGATGTCCTGACAAGAAGAAGGCAAGGACGACATGCCAAGTGGATTTTTCGAGCTTTTCCTCCAAACGCTGACAAGGTCGCCGGCAGTGTCAATCCCACATGGTATTATGAAGATTCCCAAGATTCCACTCTTCAAATTTTTGTTTGCAAAGCTCCGCATAGACCTTCAAAACATGTTGAAATGGTTCCTGTGAAACCACTAAAGCGTTCCTTTCGAAACATGCCCACATCCACGCTTGAGCCTACACGATCTATGGTTGAAGATCAGGAAGAGCGTGTTGAAACAAAACCACCTCAGAATGAAAAACCAACAGACAGCAAACGGGACAGATCCCGAAGTCCTGCCAAAGCTGCACCAAGGCCAGTGATTCCCAGAACCTTTGATGAAGTGGCTGAAGCCTTATCCGCTGGCTGGGAAGAGAAAGATCTTGGCGGCTCCGGAGATTGCGGATTCCGAAGCTTGGCTGCTGCTATTGAATATAGTGAATCCGGTCAACAATTGGATGCCGAAAAAGCTCGCTTAGCTGGAGCGGGTTTGCGCGTCAAAGCTGTAGCACACTTGCGTAAACATAAGAAAGATTATATTGACTTTGTCACGAAGGACAGCAATACCTCTCCTGAAGGCAACGCACCCGATATTGAAGCTGAATGGCAAACATACGTTGAAGATATGACCATGCCGGACACCTGGATTGATGGAGTGGTCTTAATGGCACTGTCCACCAGACTTGGCCTTCCTATCATCATATGGAAAATGCTGGAAAATGGGTGGCAAAGGACGACAATTGCCCCCAAATTCCAAGATGATATTGCAATGGGAAAAACCGGATGTAGACCCGTTGTGCTGCTATTAAAGGACCAGCATTATACGGTCATGATTCCCAAAAATCCTGACACTGAAGTCAAGAAAGCTTGGCTCAGACATGCCGCATTTCCAACCAAAGATGGACTGAAAGGGGCCGCCAAAAGAGTTGCAGGTTCAACGCCGGCCAGATCCAGCGCCAGTGTGTGCAAAAGGACCAGAACAGCTTTACCCGAGTCACCTGGTACCCCATCGGTCCACACGATGAATCTCCCAGCCTCTTCGAAAGCCAACGCTGACTTAGACGCTAAACATGACAGTGATCCTTCACGAAAACACCCCAACAGAAACCTGATAGACATGAAGCTGCACGCCTCTGTCAGCCAAGGTACGCCGAGTGTTCACTCCATTGCCCCTCGGACCAAGAAATCCAAAGCAACGATGCCTGTGCCTTCCTTAGCAACTCAGGACATGCTAGCGGATGATGCAGATATGCACATTGATCAGCACCCTGACTGTGACTTTCGTCCGGACACTGCGCCATACCCTCGTCATTTGAAGCCATTAGATGAAGTCACCTTAGCAAAACCACAAGGACCCCAGGTCTGGGTTTGTCCGCTGCCCAAGTGCGGTCATGAAATCAGAATCCCTGCCGGGCCGTGCGCCCGCACTAAGCTACAGGTTGCCAAAAGCTCTCATCTCAAGCATAGACACACTGATGGGGAACGAGCAAGTGTCCCCCGCTTGGGATTTCAAACTGAGATTACGACACCGTCACATGATTTGCCAGATAGTTGTCGTGCATGGACCTGCGGTGAATGCGGCAAAGGATTGCCGACACTTCCTAAGGTGTGGCATGAAGCGAGTGTCCGACGACATTTTAAACAGGAACATCCTGATACCAATCCAACTGAGGCTTATCGTAAAAAGCAGAAAACGAACAAAAAGTTGCGAGCCCGCATGAAGCTCAGAGGAAGACATGTGGGCCAGCTGAAGCAGCAACAGGCTGCCGAAAATCTCAAAAAATGGGCTCCGCAGACGGGGCATGATGTGCGTCAAATTTTTCTCAAACACAATCCTAAAGAAGAACGGCGTAATCTTTCCTTGACTTCTGTCCTTGTTTGTGCCACTTGTCGTCGCAAAGGAACGCCGTGGAGATTTAAAAACACATGCTGCACCCAGACCACTCAGCCGATTCACACCCAGCTGAAAGGTTGGATTCAAAAGATGGCTTTGCAGCATTCCGATAATCAAAATGCTCTCCGACAAGGTCTCAACATGTCCGATGCCGAAGTGACTGCCGTTGATTTCCAAATCAAGAGACGCAAAAGTCAAAAAGGTCCTGACAGTCGGCTCAAAAGACCGTTTGGTACCACCTATCAAGCGGCTGAAAACGCTGGACATATGGTCGTTGAGATCACACCAAGTGATATCATGAGACATCCGGAATCTACCGCCAAAAAGTTCCCGAAGGGTTACCTCACCTGCACTAATTGTTTCAAAATTAATCCCATGGGAGCCGTAAAAATCTGGAATAAGAAATGTCAAGGTTTTAATCCTCTTTCCCCTGGTTTTGCTGCCCAGAAGCGATACTGGAATAGCTTAATGCCCAGACAAAAAGCTGCCCTCAGCCGTGCTTGGGGGAAAACCATAAAGCAAAGCAGCGAGATGTTTGCCTCTCAGTCGAACGGGAAGAGAAGCCGCAGTTCCAAGAAAGTCAAACATGATGACAAAACTGGAGCCCGCATCGGTGAGGCGTCACACCCAGGACCTAGGTCTCGTAAACTTAGGAATCTTGCGAAACTCCTGTGCATGTGGACATGTAACACCCAGGGTGCCCGACAAGCTTGGACACTCCAGCAAACCATTCAGCAAAGCAAAAAAGCCCCTGATGTGGTTTTGATCCAAGAATGCTCCTTTAGCCCAGCCGAGTGGAATACCTTTCAACGATCCTGTTGGAATTTGGGATACCGTGGATTCTTCTCAGGTGCCCCATCTGCTGTTAACAGACACCATGGGGGGGCTGCTATTCTGACCAAAGCCTCTCTCCCATGCAGGCCGGCATGGTCATGCACTGATAAAGGCGGAAGTGCCCAAGCCGTTTGGATAGGTCCTGCATTAGTAGTCTCCACTTACTTGGCCCCTAACTTTGAAGCCGATGCAATCAGCTCCTCGGTGGCCCAAACGATTCATTCGCTTGACCCGGGCCACCAGTTTGTGCTTGGGGGAGACTTTAATGCCACCCCAGAAGAAAATGCTTTCAATCTGACTCTTCTCCCCCGAGAATTTCAGGTTCATGCTTCGGAATCGCCCACGCGTTGGGAAGGAAATAGGTGCATCGACTACTTTCTAGGTAATCTCGATCTCAGCCCTGTCGATCTCCTCCCGGATGTGATTGCTGACCATAAGATTGTGCAAACTCACTTTCAGATGTCCACTCCCCAGGTCACAGGTTTTCAACAAGCAAACATTGCCAGAATCTTACCTAAGAACTCAGATGACGCTCAGCTCATCCAGAACAAGGTTGCCCAAATATGGCCCACATTTGCGGCTAACCTGCCAGCTCAGTGGTCCGATGATCTCGATAAAGATTGGAAGACCCTGTCAGATACTTGTTTTCGGACACTTGTAAATGCTACTCAAACTGTAGCACCACACCTTGTTGACCGTACTTCCAATGCACTGCTCAGGAGAGGAAAACCCACCGAGATTCTCTTCAAACAGAAAACTCAGCCCAAGCGGCACCCTGCCGGGTCCATGGCCACTCATCGACAAAGAGTGGCTCGAAGACTGCTTGGTCGACTCAGAGAAGCTCAGCGGATTGTGGACCAGAATTTAGAAGAGACCCCCGAAAATACAATTCTTTGGACTAAAATAAGACGTTGTAATTTTTATAACTCTGCTTGGGGCATCCAGCGTAACATTCGACATGTTGAAACCCTTGTGCGAAAGTTTGACACCGAAGATGATGCCAGCAGACTTAGTAGATGGAAAGAAAACATGCAAGATGACAAAGCTGCCTACCGATGGTTGCGACAAAAATCGGTTCCCATGAGCACCTCCATTAAGAACCACAAAGATGATGCTCCCAGCCAATCCGTTCAGGATAGTCTTTGCACACTCAAGAACTTTTGGGCTGAAATTTGGGATCGTCAGCCTATTAATTGGGAAGACATATGGGATGATCTGATGAGATACACCCCACAGACAGCTGCGCCTGATCGCTGGCCCAGCCTCACTCCGCAACAACTCCGGGCAGCTGCTAAAAGCAGTCGTGGCAGTTCGCCAGGACTTGATGGTTGGAAAGCTGAAGAACTAATTCTTTTTAGTGACACAATGTGGCAAACCATTTCTGGATTCTATGACCACTGTGAAAAACTTGGTAATATTCCCTCTATTTGGAGGTGTATCCGTCAGGTTCATATCCCCAAAGGTAAAGCTCCTGAAGAAGATGCAAGCATGCTTTCCGATAACATGCGTCCCATTGCTGTTATGTCAATGATTTGGAGAATTTGCAGCCGAGCTAGATTCCGACAAGACGAAGTTCAAAATTGGATCAAAGCCACCACCCCTGCTTGTATGTTTGGGGGTATTCCACAGAAAGGAGTTGAGGACGCTGTTGCACATATCCTCAATTGTGACTTGAAAAGTTGGCCGGTTGGAACTTTGGATCTCACCAAAGCTTTTGACTTTGCCGATCCCCAGGCAATCACTAAGATTCTCATTCACCAAGGTATGCCCGAAATCACTGCACGTTTGATGCTCACTATGTGGAGTCAACAAACCAGATTTCTTCAATTGTATGATGAATTTTATCCTGAAAGCCACGTAGTCAAAACTTCACTTCCCCAAGGTGATTGTTTCAGCATGCTTGGTATGTGTGCTCTCCTGACACCCATTGCCAACCATATTCAAGCAAAATACCCAGGTGTGGTGCAAGCCCTTTACGCGGACGACAGAAGCTTCTCTTGCTCCACGGCCACGGAGCTTTGGCAGGTGCGCAATGAGTGGCACCAATGGAGCACTAAGGTTGGTCTGCGTGAAAATCCAGCTAAGGAACAATTTTTCCACCGGAATGTACAGGGATGTCGCTCACTTGTCAATGCTGGAATTCCAGAGCACAATATCTCCACCTCCATCACCTTGCTTGGTTTTCAATTCATGGGGGTGACTCAGCGGAAAGCTAAAGAAAAAGAATTGAAAAGGCTTACTGACGCCAAAGAAGTTCGTAGAAAATGCAATTGCCTCCCTGGACACAGGGCCCGTAAGAATGCAGTTGCCAGGGTCTGTGCCCCTACTAAGGCTAGTTGGGGATGGCTGTTTCGACGACCCACACATGCAGAAAGTAACAGTTTCTTTCAGGCAGCTCGAATGCTACACAAGTGGCCCAAACAGTCTGCTGTGCCTTTATTGCAGCTTTGCTCTGGCCATTGGTGGGATCTTGGTTTTGCTGCCACGGTGCTGGCTATTCGGGTTGTCACCCGATATGTTCACAAAACTCAATCATCCATGCAAAACTGGCCGCCAAAAATGAGTGGCTGGACAGGTAGCCTCAGAAAAGGCATGCAAGAACTAGGATTTGTTGAGGCCGGAAATTGGACATGGTCACATCCGATGCTTGAAACAATCCGGATTCATCCAAACTCGTTACCTGCGAAGCCTTCTGGTGTCTTCTCCCATAGGTTGCGAGATGCTTGGCGAATTATGAATTATGATAAATTCTTGGAACTTGACCGCCGTGATTCAGCGGCATGTGCAGCCATTCCTTGTGATCTTGCTCGCATTAACATCTTGCGTAAGAAAAAGCTCAGCAGTCATGAACTTGCGGTTGTCACTGGTGCATTCATTTCTCCTCAGTGTAGGAACGTCATGGGTGGTACCGTTGAGACTTGCCCTTACTGTCAGCATGACTGTGCCACCATCCAGCATATCCTTTGGGAATGTCAGCAGAATCCTCATCGTGATTTTGACTTCAGACCGACTGATGCTCTCCAAGAAAGATTAGCTTGGCCGACAACTGATCCTACTAAGGCAGATCATGACTCGAAATTACTCAGGTTTGCTGCTGCCACACGTGCCGATGTGTTGCAGCAACGATATGAGGACGACTAAGTCCTCCCATCTCTTGGCGCTGCCTCTGGCAATTTGCAAGTGCGGGCATCGTCATCGTCTACCAATACTACGTCATCGTTTGCAATTTGCGCTGATTCAGGCGCTGGAGTTCCTAAGGCTCTCGAAGTGCATGTTGCTGATCATAAGGTTTTGTCCTGTGATTTCCAGTTCAAGGACCGGAATACCAAGGTTGGGTATCTGTCGCGGGGGCCTAGCTGGATCCCGCCGCAGGGCCTCAACAAAGATGAGTGGAAACAGCTGTTGCAGGACACTTGGGCACGGATCCCTTCTGCTGCTCATTTTCTGCAATACTTGACTTGCTCGGAAAATCAGGGAAATGTGGACGAAGATTGGAACCAGTTTCTTCAGGTGTTAGATGACCTCCACCGAGAAGCTTTCTGGGAACTCAGTCAGACTTCGGCTGATGCTAGGATTAGTTCCGATGCGGCAGCGCGGTGTCAAAACTCTGTCGTTAAGGGTCATGCTCCTGTTCGAAAAGAACGCAACGCTAAGCGTGGCAATGCTAAGGCCAATGAGACTGACATGAAATTGGTCAAATGTCGAAAACGGGTGGCCCGGCTCTACGAGTTGATCCGTCTCACTAAGGAGCAGGTATCTGATTCTGGAACTGCTGCAGGACCTCAGAATGTCGCGGCAAGGGCAAATTTGCTTCGCCGTCTCAGGTTGAACGGACAACCGCCTCTGCGGGAGCAGCTTGGCCTCCTTAGGAATGCCAAAGCAGAACTTCAGGAACTGGAAACTAAGGGGCGCGAAGATAGATTGTCCGGTTGGCATCAGAAGTTTTCCTCAGATGTGAAATTTGCAGGAAAGTGGCTCAAGGCTACTCAGGCTACTACAGGTATTCAAATTAGGGATGCTGAAGGCACCAGTCGCAGTCCTCAGGAAGCGGTTGGGAAAATTCATAGGTACTGGGATCAGTTTTGGCAGCAGCTCAAAGCTGATACACCTCCAACGGCTCAGATCACAGCGCAGCTTTTGCAAAATACGGTTTCTCTCCCTGAGGTCACGTTTCAGGTCCCTTCGGTTCAGGAACTGGTCAGTATTGCTGCTGCCATGCGGGGGTCAGGGGGAGGAGATGCTTGGGTTGGCTCCGAGCTCAGCTGTCTGCCGCCAGGAGTCTGGGAGATGTTCAGACTCCTGGTTGAAAAGTGGCTCCAGAATGGCCACGTGCCTGAGGCTGTTAAATCAGCCAGAACGGTATTTTTGCCCAAAGATCACAAGATCATTGAAGGTGTACTGCAGGCGGGCGATGCCCGCCCCATCACGGTGTTATCATCTTGGTGGAGGGTCCTCATCGGTACTTGGTTAAAGGGTTCTCAGGCTCATCAGTGGATTACCCAGATCTTGCACCCGGTTGTGGTTTATGGAAAAAATGGGGATAGTCAGGTTGCCGCGGGGTCCCTACTTGAGGCTTACACTCAGGCCGGATTCCTCTGTTCACTCGACTACACCAAGTGCTTCGACTGTCTTCGTCCGTCATGTAGCATTGCCATGTTCATGAAAACTGGATTGGATTCTCGTTTTTGTGCCATCATCAGTGACCTTTGGAACACACATGTTAGGTGGCCATCATGGGGAGGGACGGTGCACTCGGAAGTCTTGGCCACTCACGGCCTTCCGATTCCACAAGGAGAATGCTTGGGTCCGATCACCTGCTGCCTTTGGCTGTCGGCAGGTCAGAGATTCGTGGAAACACAAATGGGTGCTGCACTGACTAGTTCTATTTATATGGACGACAGGTCGTTTGTAGCTAAGTCTGCAGCGGAACTGGTGACAGCTCAGCAGTGCTGGGCTGAGTGGAGCAAGAGGTGGGGCTGCTTGAGTCTGCTCCTAAGACCCAAATGACGGCTCGGTCAAAAGCTCAGAAGCGATCACTGCAGGCCTTGATTCCTGCTGAATGGTACCGGTCTGATATCACTATGTTGGGGGTGGTCACCAAGGGAGCTCCTAGGTGCAATGCTCAGCAGGAAAGGGAAAGGTTGACTAAAGCTAAACAACGTATGACCACGTTGTCCATGCTTCGTCTCGGTTCGGGTCTCTTCGCGGTCTACGCTCGGGTCTTCTGCCTTAGTCTCTGCTCTTACGGGTGGTTGTCTCGTCTCCCAAGGAAGATGGATTACGATTGTCTTTGGAAAGCAATTAAGAAAGGTCAAAAGGTTCTCTACACTGCCAACACTTGGTTGCGCGCCATGGTTCATGGGGGTCTGAATCATCTGGACATCATCACTGCCTGCAATCTCTTTAGGGTTGTCTCGGTCCTGCGGTCTCGGGGTCAGGCGTTCTGGTCCAACGGGTCTGGGAGTCTGGTGGCTGAGTTGCGTCGGTGGTTCCAGGCTAGGAGGTTCGTCGAGGTGGGTCCTTGGGTGTGGTGTCATGGGGATGATTCCTCCATTCAGGTTTCCGCCTTGTCTTCTGACAATTCTCATCTCAAGCGCATGAGCCATCTCATCAGGGAGGGGTGGAGGTTCTACTGTTGGGATCAGTTTCTTCAAACGTCTCGTCACGAGATTATTACGGTGAGTCATGTCCAGGCGTCGGATCTGAGACAGGTGAAGTGGTCTGCTGTCCGTTCTCTGTCCGAGTCGTCTGCTGCGTGCCGCACGGTCGCGGTCGGGGGTACTGTGTCTCCGGCGTGGTTTCATGACAGGCCTGATGCTCCGTTCTCGTCGGGGTGTCCCTGGTGTCCCGCTCTCGGGTCTTGGTTTCACATGTGTTGGGAGTGCGAGTCTAGTCCTCTCCGCGAGTCTCGTCCTCCTCTTCCTCAGCTGGGGATCGCTCGTCGTTTCGGTTGGTGTCCGGATCCTAAAAGTGTGCTCCCGTACCTGGGCAAGGTTCAGGAGGCTCTGTGGGATGCGAGGTACGGTCGGTCCTGACCCCTCGGGTTGTGTCCTCTCTGTCCTCTTGGGTTCTGTCGGGTTTTGCCCTTCTCTCTCGGCTTTTGTTCGCCTTTTTGGCTTTACTTAGGCTTCTCCTGCCACTTTCTTGTGGCTCACTAAGGTCAGTGTTCGTCCGCTAAGGACCACTTAGGTTTTGGGCCGCCTTTGCGCGGCACACCGCCGTGGGCAGCCGGCTTGACGTCTGTGCACGGGCATTGCGCTGCAGCCGCTGCGCTGCTGCCTTTGCATCAAAAATCTACCTGACTACTGAGGTTACGGGAGTTTTTTGCAACACAGCCATCGCCGCTCGACCAGCCAACGGGGTCTGTGATTTTGTTTGACGGGTTTGTTGGACAGCAGCAGGGGAGATTTTGGCTGCCCAACACCTGCATGTATGTATATATAATACATATATTCGTGTATAGTTATATAATATATACAACATTTTTTCCCGTTTCATGTTGCATGTGTGCGCAAAACAAGTCATCCCTAATTTTCACAAAACATAAATTTTAAAAATGAAAAATCATCAGTTTCAGTTTTGCTGATAGCAAAAATTGGTTTCTCTGAGAACATGTGACTTCAATTTAATGTGTGGGTGAAAAGTTGGTCATCATTTTCCCGGTCAAAATGATCATGTTGTGGTTACGCCCCATTGTCAGACAAACCCATATAAATCATATAGATTTGCAATGTTTTGAGATATCCCATGATATAACATTTGATCCCCACAAAACGGTTAGTTCAATCAAAGTTCAATCCCGAGTTCCTGCACCAGTGAGTGTGCACCTTCTCCGTGATGAGGAGAGTGCGCATGCAGACAGGGACATCGCCATCATGAAATACATGGCCAAACACAAAGCGCAGGCGTGCTTTACAAACTATGTAGGAAAAAATAATGTCTGATCTCAATTCGTAGCAACTACAAAGTACAACATATTACATATTATGCGCATATTATACCTACATTTATTATATATATATATATATCATCAAGCGTGTTCCAGGGATCGCACTTGCTTTTTCCCAGGTCCAAATCACACGACGAGATGTCGCGTTCGGGATTGATTGCAGATGGAAGGGGTGCCCCAGTGGGAGTACTTTGGGAAAGCACCCACAAGGCAATTTGAAAGAAAAACGACGAACATGTTCCTTCCACCTGTCCGGTGTTGACGAAGGAGCTAAGGAACTACTAATCTCATCCACGTGATAACCAAAAAAGTGAGTGTTTTTGCAGTCGATATATGTTGCCTAGTATACTTATATTTTATGGTTCCATCCCGGGAATCCCATCGAATCCATGCTCGTCGGAGTGCTGCGCAGGTTGAAGCTTTGCGAGAGATTTTTTTGGAGATCGATGCGGATCAGTCCAGTTTGGAACCTTGCTTGCAACTAGGAACCTTACAGGAACAAATCGCCATAAGGAGGACGTGACCCACATGATCTCACCAAAATATGAATGCGTTAATTGGTTTAATATTGATCAATTTTCTGCGTACATTTGTTTTGCTTTCAAATTCTCTAGAGTTGGAACTTCGAATTGCCAACTTTAGGGAAAACGGTCTCCATCCAGAATTCAGCCTCATTCTATGCCCATTTTCTGACTGCTGTCTGCATTGTTTTTCTTTGGGTTTCTATGGTTGTGATAGGGCTTTGAATGGAGTAGCAAAGAAGTTTTGATGCTTGCATAAACGAAGGACTTGTATTTGAAATTTGAACGACTTGCATTTCACTGCTGCCCCAACAACTGTAGTTGGGTTTCTCGAGTTTTTCCTCCAACTACTCAACATCATCATACATAATCAACATAGATCAACAGAAACATCCATCATAAGCAGATCTGTTTCCTTCAGGACAACCATGTTGTTTTTTCCTAAGCACCAACCGTGTTGTTCATCTACTGGAGGGTAGATGGCTGGCCAGGTGAGTATTGATGAGCTCAAGGCAGGGTGGAGTTCGTGGAACGACAGGCTGTCGACCCATTGGGTGTGTCTCATACGCCCAAAATGGCCATGTGAGGGTTTCCTAAAATGGGGGTACCCAAAAATGGATGGTTTATAAGGGAAAATCCGGATTGAAAATGGATGATTTGGGGGTACCCCTATTTTAGGAAACCTACTCTGGATGTCCCAGAATTGTTTATGTGAAAAGTTGCGGTGGAAGCCCCTCAGAGTTTAGGGTTTCAATTTTGCCATCAACCAATCCATGTGGCCAGGTACTTCTCCTTGAATCCGTGAGGGGGTTGAGCTTAGAGAGTCTTGAAATAAAGGGTAATATATATATATATATACATACATACATACATGGTGATATAGCGTATTAATCTGTATTTTTTATTACAAGTATACATTGGTTAAGACCCAGCCCAGCTAATGTTTATGGCGGAAATCATTCGACTAGAATAGAGAATGAATACCCGACACATTTTACCTATGTATATATATATATACATATATATATACACATATATATATATATATACCTGTATCTGTCGGAAATCTCCCCCAAAAGGGTGTCATGTTTGCAGACGAAGTCTTTAAGGACGACTGCATCACCAGGAGGCAATGTCAGAGCACAAGTTGGCCAGTTTCATTGAGTCCCTGGACATTTCCACCCATGAGCCGCGGGGTTTGGATGGCGGAAGAGAGTGCCCTCAGAATGCCATTCCTTCCCATGACTGCGAATTTGTGAACCATTCGCCCCAGTGGGAGCATTTGGACATTATCCAAGATAAATCTTCATGAATCTTCACCATACACTTAGGCTTTAGAAATGTTAAGGGATTGGATGGTCTTACCATACATATCCCAAGAAAAGCTAAATGATCAGCAAACCACCAGGACTGAATTTTCAAGATGATGTTTTCCAATGCCACCGGCCAGATGATTCATCTTTTCAGATTCCCGCAGCTGCATTGTGCAAGAGTCATCGGCATAGAATCCTCCAGGAATCCCGGTCTTGGAAATTGGCTCTTTCAGCACAATGTCTGAAGATGATGTTCCCATATCTAAAAGCAATGGGAATCCCCTTCCCATGGTTGCTTGGCAGCGCGAAGTGGCCCAGGGTAACCACGGTAACCACCATGTCATTCCTGATGCTTTCAATCAAGCTGCGGGTAGGACATTTGGAGTCTATTCCTGATTATCGATGCTGACGCCACTCGCTCTGACGCAATTGGGACGGGCTGGTTTAAGAGTAATTATTCATTATTATGCGTCTCCAGGATACGCATGTATCGTTGTGGTTTGGTCTAATAGGCATTTTGGGATGGTTGCGTCATTTTGGTTGTATGGTTGGGTGTCTCGGGAAATCTATTATCTATGCAATCACTTTAACTTGTCTAACTTTTATTGTCAATTGACCATGAGTGGAAACATATACTTCCCAGATGTCGCAAACTTCTCTTGGCATGGAAACCGCGGTAGGAAACAGTACATGTTCATACATGTTCTTCCTTCTGCCTCCTGGTCATTTTGATGCAGGTCATGTTTCCCCTGGTTCGTCCACATGTAGGGATTGTTGTTTGATTATCCCGGTTCCGCTGTTGATGAGATACGCAGGAATTCTTTGTTTTTTTGACTTACACGTAGCTACACGTTTTTGATCATTCCCAGTCATGCCCTTACGTCTGTGCTATCCAGGTTCAGATACACTTGTGCTGTTTCTGGCCGGTTGGATTCCAACCCGGATCAAACAAAACAACCAACGATGTTATTGTTGTGCCCGGCCAGCACCAGGAAAGCGGTACCATAAGCCTCGACGAATTTGTTTCAGGTGCGAACCTGGGAATGGCATCACCTAAGTCCAGTGCCATGGACACTGACTTTGATTTGCGTGCAAATATAAAAAATGCGACGTAGATCGACGTAATGTATATATATATACAACTACACATGAGACTGTTTAAACTGTTTCATTTCTCTTAGATCCTAGTGCCTTCTTCATGCGTTGAGTATAGTATGAGGGAACATACCACAGGGGGAATATGAGACACTTCCGGTTGCCCACAATATCCCTCAGATCTTCCCTTAGATCTTTCACCCGCAAAATATTCACTTTAGTACGGAAACGGTAGAGAAACAGGATCAACCAATGGACTTTCGGGGTATACGGTATACCCTATTTCAGATAGGTACAGTAATCAGAAAGACAATTTGGCCCAAGCCGCCCAAGTAGCGGGCAAAAAATCAAATGGCTCATATGTCAATTGAACTCACTTTAGTTCAGCCTTTCTGAATTCCCATGAATTCCCAGCAAAGATGCCCATGTATTCATGATTATGACTGATGAATCTGTCACTTTTTCTTGGAGGTTAAGCACCAAATATTTGAGTGAAATAAGTACGTTTCAAACCATTGATGCTTTCTTGATGTTATTTTAATTCCTCATGAACACATGCTTTGACTTTTATATATTGTTTCAACTTTGAGAAACAAACAAATCTGTATCAAAGTAGAAAACTTGAAGATTCGTTTTTTCCCAATATGTTCCCATGATTTCTCCCTGATTCTCTAAATCCAATGATTTTCCCCCATGAGTTCCCATCTTTTTTGGAACAAAAATTCTGCCCTAACAAAGATGGCCAGGCTGCATGCAGCTACATGGCCCTGCAAAGAGTTTTCAGCTCGCGAAGATGAGCTACGAGAACAAGGCCATATCGCGAGGGCGATGTCGCGAGGGACGGAGGGAAAGATGAGCAGGAAAGAAAAGGCGGAAAACATGGGGAAATCATGGGAAAAACAAGGGGAAATCAGTCATGATGTTGGGCAATCAGTAGGAAGTAAGATTGGAAAATGCTCGGGAAATCATAGGAAATCATAGGAAATGGCAAACCAAGAGGGAAATGCTCAGTTCCCCCAAAAAATAAAAACATGTGAAGTACCACCCAATCGAAACCCTGGTTCAACGTTCCGATGTGCTGAATCAAGTCAATATGGGCTGGTGTGTAGTGTTCAAACCTAGTTGGGGTTGATGATCCGCATTGACAAACATATCTTTCAGGGGGTTGAAATCACCAGAGTGGGCGATGAAACACCAGAAAAGGATGCGGAGGTACTACTTGGAAGGTCTTGGAAGGTCATCCCAATTCATGTCGCTAAAACCAACGAAAAAGGTCATACCGTACCCCATTTACACCCCTCGGAGGGATTGTAAACTTTTCTCCAAGCAGGGGTTTATGGCATCGGGAGCACTGGGTTCTCAAGCAGTTGAACCCTCTTGTGAATGAGCCCGATTGCGCGGACTTATGAATCAGTCGAGTGGAGGCACCCCATTCATTTGGTCATGTGGTTCACGCTGCATCCACTTTTGGTAGGATGAACATGGATGAACATAAATTAGATCATTTGCGAATTACTTCGAGTTTTGCAGCATCTGATTTTCCGCAACTTTGTCACGGCCAAAGGTTCATCTCCTTGCCAGGTGACAAGACAAGAGATCAAACATCTCAGTGTACAGGTGCACCCTGCTGGGGCGGGTAAAAGACACTGTCACTTGGGGTGTCAAAGAAGTGTGGCGCAACAATCGGAATGCAAAGCCGATCAATGTCCCTAGTTTGTTGGTTTGGGGATCCCATGTCAAGATATTTGGAACCTCAGATCTTGGGTGATTTGGTTGCCAATTTGCAATTGTAATTAATCGACGTGAATCGACCTAGGTTGGAAGAGATGAGGCGGATATCATGGCAAACTTTGGATGTAAGCATCTCAAGATTTCAGTAGACCCATCAGACCTTTAGGACTGATGTACCCTGGCTTTTCCTGGTTCCATACACTTGACATGTGGTGCCTCCCAGTTCTCCCCCAGAGACGATTGCGACCCGGGTCAACCTGTGCTGGAAAATCATGGTCATTTGGAAATGGCGAGCCACCCCCATGAACGATCCTGAAAGTGTAGTAGAGTTATCTAACATAAATTTCCATCTATAACCCTACTCTTGTTTGTTATTCAAATATGATAAACCAACTTAGCAAACTGGGGCACCACATGGGACGTCCAGCTGACAGTGGCCAGGTTTCACAGCTGCAGAGACACTTTCAGCTCGACCAGATGCCACCTGTCAGAGCCACGCAGCGAGCGACGAGAGTGACAAAAGCGGATTTCCGCGACGGAGTTCCAGCAGTAGCGGTTCCATCAGGATCAAAATGGTGATGTTTCACCACCCAAAAATTGTTTAACATGTTTGAACCACCAACAAAATGTGGATTTTAACATATTTAACGACCCAAAATGATGATGTGACATGATTGAAGCATTAAAAAGGAAGACTGGAAGACTTATTGGATTTTAACATGATTTAACCATATTTAACCAACCATCATCAGGGGTGCTCCAACCAACTACATACATGGCCCTACTTGTCTGAGGTGGGTTTGCTGGGCCTCCTGGATGCTATCATGTGATCAACTCGATGCATTTTGAGGGTTTCGGAAGCATTCAATACAGAATATATTTAAGGAAATCATTGATGGCGAAGACCTGCGAAAACCATGGTTCCCTGAAATCAACTCCGAAAAAGCAACCGGTGACCTGAACATCTGCAAGCGAGTCGGATCCCAAGAAGCTTTTTGAAGAAGGACTACCAAACGGTTTTTGGTGCTACCAACCAAGTAAAGCATGCTTAACATCCACGTTTTTGTTCTGAAATTCGATCGATACTTGAGGTTGGAGCAATAGGATGCAAGAGGTGTCTAAATGTTCAGTTCACCTCCAAAAGGAGGATACGGTGGCCATACAACACCTACCATGACAAAACATGTCTACTTAGTTTACTTGAACTGCACCCAGGTATGGTTCTACAATCTCATCCAAAAAGGGTTTGTCCGAAAATGATGCTACCCATTCATACCCCCATTTGCGACCATTTGAATTGGATAGGCCATTGGATGTAGAGGGTACTCTATTTTAAGACAAACCCAAATCTCGGTGAAAAATGTGATTTCACAGAATCACATGATTCAACATTCCGGAAAAAACACAAAAAGGATTGGGGAAGGTTCGCCAGAAATTTGGTGTCTTAAAATGGGGATCCCCAAGTCACCATGGGCCAGGCAGCACCATGAGCTCGGCGCTGGGCGGCTGCATTCGCTTCACGCCCGGGGATCCACAACGGAGCTTGAGGCAATGCCTGCGGGAGGCGGGGTGGAAAGATAGGGAAATGGAGGAAACATGGCGGGCTTGAATGAGAACTGTGAAGATCTCTGAAATCCGATGAAAGACCTTGAGAAGTGGGATTCAAATAGGCCAAATATATGGGAAATATGGTCACAATTCAAGAAAGCCAGGGAGTTGAAAATTGAGAAGGGTGGGTTGAATGGTGTTTCATCCAACAGAAATGAGAGAGATTCACCTGCAAGAGTGGTGCAAACTCACATAGCGGAGATTCTGCCAGCAGCCACGGCCTAGAGAAGGTAATAGTGCGAACCATGGATATCACATGATATTACTGGAGATAATAGTTTGGTATAGTTTGGTTATGTTTGGTTAAATATGTCAAGATTGTCAAGTCTAGCCAAGGAACAAATGGTTTGGTCAAGTTTCCCTTTCAAAACCCTGTTGAAGCCGATATTATCCTATCCTTGAGAGAATGTGCTCCAGAAGAGTTTGGCCTAGCAATGAGGATATACAACCGGATATAGTATGATATGATTTGGAAGATCACGGAATATAGTGGCGATTTGAAAAGAAAAGGGAGGACGCATGTGGCGTACTGTACACTAAAGTTGCAATGTCAATTTTGGTAAATGGTGTTAAGCCAGTCGACTTAGTGGTATCCTCTTTTCAGACCAACGTCTTGAATTTTTGCAAGTTGGTACCAATATTTGCTTTCTATTCTCAATCCTTTCAATGGTGAAGCACATCAGCTGGGTTCTGCATTTGGTAGATATCCTTTCCCCTTTGCAGCGGCTTGTCCAATGTCATTCTTCGAACTACTGTCGCACAATCTGCTGAATGGGCTGCAATATTTGTGATTCATCAACACTCGACATCAAAAGGAACTCATACAGGCCATATAGGCATATATATATATATATATGCAGTGTATATATACATATGGAAATATGAAATTATGATCAAATAAGTGGGTAAACTTTAACATCAACTCTCAATTCTTCCAAACGAAATGGTGTCACCAGCCATTACCACCGGACTCCAGGGAGATCCAGGGAGTACTGACCAGGCCTTGAAGGGAAATCTGGTGCCCTTCATCTTGGCTGAAGAGTCCTGCACATTACATGCCTTAGAGGCGCTACTTGCAGCAGGCGACTGGGTGAATGGCTAAAACTTTGGGGCGGGTCTTGAAACATAATATATATATACAACTAGAACAACAAAATAGGTATACATATGATTGTACATATACTACATACTTGTCTTTGGCTTATGTTCTTAGCCATGCAGGAACATCGTTTCCAGAACAGGGCCATGTGTGACAGACGGTATCCTCACCTCCAGAGGCGGACGCCACAACTGACCATGGTTGTTGCTGAAATCCCGTGCTTCATGTGGCGATGCGTCAAAAAATCTGGCAGCGATGGATGTTCATCCCTTAGAGAATGACATCATAGGCATTCATAGGCGATATCATATGATATTCACATTTTTTTCATGTTTGAATCCCCACTTTTCATGCCAAAATCATCCAAAATCCCACTTGTCATCTTTGAATCCAAATACATATGTCACGGTTAAATCTGCATCTTCCCATGAAAAAATCCATACAAATCCTAGGTTTTTAACCCATCCCCAGGTCTTGTTTTTTCTACCGCCAGATGTGATGACCGATCCTTCAGCCCAATGCGTCAGCATGCGCTTGGCAGCCTTGGAACAGAGGCGGCAACGCGTGGCTTGGCACGGACTGGGATTTCTGGATCGTCAGACTTCATGGGGAAAACAGACTGATACCATCCTGGAAAGAGGTGTCTATTTTTTTGGGTTATTCTTTATGTGTACATATATACATATTATGTATATACTGTATATATACATATATATATGTATATATGTGTATATATATATATAATATATATATACACTATATATACACTATATATACATATACACTATATATATATATATACACTGTATATATACACATACATGGATCAATGTTTGGGAATATTTTCTATCATCTTGCATCGTTTGGGGAATGTTTTTTTAAAAAATCATAGAAAATACAGATTTAAGTCTCACGTTTCTGGTTGAACATGGGCCAAGATTCAGCCAGGTTCAAACCAAAAGTCGGGAGGTTCGGTTGCAAAGTACCTGGTACTATGCTGACATGATGAAGCACGGGTAAAACCTACCCAATGTAGGGTAAATATGTTTTGGGCAAACAATTAAACAATAAGTGAAGACCCTTGCACCAGAATCATGTGCCACTATCGGTGTAATTCTTGCCTATAACATCGCAACTGGCCTCATGACCACAATTCATCTTCCCCTTGAACATGGCAGCTGAATCATGCCAACGGTCCATACCGACAAGTGCTTGGGTTTGCCTGAAAAGCGGGTGGACACCAAATTTTCATGGTTGCTAAAGTAATGTTTCTATTGAAATGGTTATTTGGGGGATCATTTTCCTATTGACATGGGCATTTTGTGGGGATATACCATTTTCGGACACACCAATATATATATATATATACATATATATCATATTGTTGGCTAGTTGCATCCCATCATTTACCATTCAAACACCATAGCTTTAATGATTAAGTCATGTCTACCCCATTTCAGACATGCCCTCATTGCATCTTCCCTTTGTGTCGCTTCTGAGGACTACAAGCGTTTTTTCTCCCAAGCCCTTCGATCGTCTATCCTATCCGGAAGCTGCGTTGCGTTCCTTGGAAGTTGCCACGAGGGGCATCTGAGAGTTTATCAACTCCAGTGGGTTTACCATGGAAAAGAGAGAAATAGAAGGTACTCGTATCAAAAGGGGTTGGAAGATGATGTTCGAGATGAAAATTGCAATTTGGTTCAACGTCTTAATGTGTGCTGGGATGCCGGGATGAAGTGAAGACTTCAGGCCAACTGAAATGGAAAACATGTGATGGAATTGGTGAGTACAGTAGTATTTGCCAGGATGTTATGGTGATTTCTGTTCTGGGTAGCATCAAGGCTGGTTGTACCCAACACTTTGATTGGACAGATCCCATTGGTCTTGGTCTTAGAGATTCTCTACAGGTCAAAACTTCGGGGACCATGGAAGGATGAGTTTGGTGGTTGTGAGTGTTGAATCATGCAAGTTGCAGCTAACATTGATACTCCGCAAATGACCCCCGTTTGGTAGGTGTAGATTTATTCTCTTCATTTGGTCAAAACCTTCCAAATCCAGGTTCCTTGTCAGTATTCTATATACATTCATATACATCTATCATCATCTATCACTTCTGATATGTGGCACGCAGAATATATGACAATAGTGGATGGATAGCTACACACTGATATTTATGTTTAGATTTGTGCACTGATTATTTGCATAGTAACATGCATAATAATGTATATCTACAATATTCTATACTTATGTGCATATCTACAATATTCTAGACTTATATTATATTATATAATTATATATACATATATATATATGTATATATGACTATACACGTACAATATGCTATAATTATGTATATAAATATATATATATAGTAAGATGTAGCATAGATATATTATAGTTATACCCCGTTTAGTATAGAAATCCTACAAATCCCACCACCACCACGACCACTGCTACTCCCTGCCCGGAGGCTGGTCTTTGAGGACGATGCTGTGGTGGATTTGGGAGAGGAAACCTGGCTCCAGCGAAGTCCCTCCAAGGGCACCAGCTTGGAGGCCGGGGCCGGAGGGAACGTTGAGGAGATTTCGGGGGGGACTGATGTTTGGATGATTTTGGGGATAATTTTGGACGAGATTGGAGGATGTTCGGATGATTCTGCATGAGGTCGAATGATTCTGGGCTGATTTTGGATTGTGCATGAGGTTCCATCGCCCCCTGTTTTGATCGCTGCTCCAGTGCACAGCTGCAGGGTCTGGGTTGTATGAAAATTGGGTACCATTGAATCCTGTAGTTTATCAGCATTTTCCCTATCAAACTGGCAATTTGGGGACCCGATTTTACACAAACCTATGTATAGAGTAGGTACTGTAGTTCCTTCTATCCGACCAAAGAATGAATTGTCCAGCATTTCTGCCTGCACATTTCAACTGTACAAACCTCTCGAAATCTTGCTCGTGGATGAGGTTTGATGTTTTTGTTTGGGTTGTTGGTCAATTTTGGGCTGACCGGCTGACGTTTAATGATGCGTCACGGTTTCGGGCTGATGCTTGAAGTTGTTGGATGATTTGTGGCATGTTTCACAGGTCCCAAAAAATGGTTGGAAAGGTACATCAGCAAAGTAGTAGGAAAGACGTCTGAAGACATTCCTTTCAGATTTGTTTGGTCACCAAAAGCGGTTTTCAAAAGAGGGACACGTTTTCGGGATGTGATGAACTGTGTTTAAGCCTCATACTTGCCAGGTGTCTTGTCATGTTTCGGTGCGTTTGGGTGGTGAATGGTGCAATACCATTTCAACAACACAGGATGGCAATGGACCAGTTGCACGATGTTCTTCCGTGACCAGAGATGTTGTTCCCTCTGCGTGAAGTAACGCAGGCATCTCTTGTCATGATGTCACCATTATATCTGGATCATTTATCATTTACAACACCCCGACTGCACGTCGCTGGAATGATGGGAATTGTAAGGGTAACCATACCGAAACTGACTTTATTCCAGGTTAGTGAAATATTGTAATTCAGCTAGATATATGCGTTCATACATACATTATCGTTCTATATATATCAAATGAAATGATTGTAAGGATCATCTCAATAACTATTGCAACTTGCAATTTTATGGTGAGTGTCTACTGGACCAAACCACAACTGGGGATGTACAGTGCTTACATGAACGAGAAATATGCAAGGTAAATGAATTTGGGTAGTTTCCTCGGCTGTAAATAGGATCACACTCCGTGAATGGACGACATATGAACCAGGATCATGGGTTGAGACATGTTGGAACTCCCTGTTGGTTGGGATTGCCAGACCCAATGACTCGGGGTCAATCAACCAGATGGCTACTTTAATACAACATAGTACAGCTCAATCTTTTCCGATCAAAATGGTGTTTAAAGCCTGGATTCACCCAGACAGCTAAAATGATACGAAACCCTCGACACGGTCGGGCCCCATAGTCAGCAAAGTTGGTTTATAAGTCCAATCACCAGGGAATAACTAGGGTTTCTGGGGATCGAACTACAGTTACTGGGGATGATAAGCCAACTTGGAACTGGGGGGCACCACCCTGCAGGGTAATTCTCCAAGATTGCCCCAATTTCGATCGGGATGTCCAGCCTCAGGTCCTGCCAGATGAATGGAGCTTCTCATGTTTCTTCAGTGGTTCCTTGGATGCGTAGAGCCATTTGGGGATGATTTTGACCACTCAATTGTGGTGATGACTTGGGAAATGGTTTATGAACTTGGGTTTACCAGATGAATGATGATTTGTTTTGGACTGATCATCCCATTTTTTTTGGCTGATTTGGGAATGAGAGTCTTATTAACACCCAGATGATTCAGCAACCAAGCCAAGAAGCTCCGCCGTGGGCGTCGTCATCTCCCATTTCTCAGAGGTTGTTGGCGAAACAATCGTCTGAGAACACCCATATTGTATCATATTGTAGCATTTGTGGCATACTATATCTTGTGGAAACAAATTAGTGGTTTCTTGATCATTCCCAGCATTGGATGAAGAGAAACTGTGCAGGAAAGTATCATATGTATATAATATATTATATATATACCGGTATAAGCCATGGTTTCTACATGTTGATTTCTTTCCTGCATCTTTTCCCTTATAGCAGTCCGAAATAAGGTTTAAAAAAGGTTCAATTTGCCACTATTAATTCTGGAATTGGATTTACACATGGGAGCGTGCTTTATAGGTTTGTTTGTCCATGGGGCACCCAGAAATCCCGAATGGTTTATCATCAAATTGGTACATTAAGATAGCCATTTTGGGGAATAGCCTGTTTTAAGGCAAAACCAAACATTATATTGCTGGTTAGTTATTTGCTTTTGTATATCCCCATGAATTTCGAATAACAACAATTCCCGTGTTTCAAGACAACCCCACATCATATTGTTGGTGAAGTATCCAATTATACCGTGTCATAATCCGTGATATACTACCCTCCTTGGAAAAGCACCATGTTTTAAATCACCATCTTCAATCGGTAAGTCATCTATAAATGGCTATTTTCCATAGCTATGTTAGTTTACCAGAGGGTACATACCCATTATATCCCCATCGTGTCCCAATCCATGGATCTTGAAGGATCAGCCCTGCCACCCGAAATCTTTGCGCCCATGACCTTCAATGCCAGGGGCAAGGCCGATGGATTTCACGCTGTGATCGTTTGAAAATGTGGGCAATTAAGCATCAACACCAGGGGGCAGCTGGTTTATGTTGTTCTGTACTAGGTATTTTGTTCGCTGCAAATTCAATGGGGGTTCTAACTAGCTATGGTTTCTCCTTGCGATCAAAGATTGGCCATGGAAAAGTGAGGTAGACCTCAATGGCTGACCATCCCTCAACGTAGATCTTTGCCCGGCGCTATATTGGTCCATGTTTGATACGTTCTAAATGTTACAGAATATCAGATTTTAAGGATATTTTTTTTACATGATATCAACTTGAATCTAATTGAGAGATATGCAATGATTTGATGATTTGACCAATACTGATAACGAGAGCAGCGATGCAGATCAATACTTTCAACAACAACCATGCTGATGCGTTGCCTACTCTGCGTTCTTTTGAAGCTTTGAAGCAACACAGTGGGATCTTTTACCAAGCAATGCTTGAAGGATCCACAGTGGCCACATATTCTGCGTGCACCAAAAGCGCAAAACCACAAGCTGGAACGCGTTGACAGTCCTCCGAATTTTGAAACACGTCCATTCTTTTTTGGATCTGCGACACATATACGTGTGTATCATGGTAAATCATATATATATAATATATCGGGCATATTCCTGGGTTCCTGGGTATTTGGATGATGCAACCGTTCCAATTCATTTTCATGTAAAGATCCCGGACAATCAACTTCAAAACCAAGAAGGTCATGCAGCATGAGACCCGCTGACTTTTGCTTTCAATTGTTTGGCGAGGTTGTACCTGAGGCCCAGTCAAAATCTCCAGTGTTCTGGTAGGGTCAATACTAGTGGCAGGCGCCTTTGCTCCTGCCTGATGGGTCTGACAATGGCACTCTGGATGCATCCAGCAGGCTTCAGTCTCAACCCATCCAAAAAAGGATCCCCGTTTAGTTACACTCACTGGTGCTTTCATGTTTTTTTCTTCCCGAATAGATGCGGTGAGAATGCCCAATTACTACCAAATTTCTTTTCAGACAATTCAAGCACCAACCATTACAGTTCATCCGATCTTATCAGGTTTTATCAACTTGGGATCTATGATCTATGCAGAAGGTTCAATGGCAACATGCAGGGGGCTGCTGCCTCTCATAGAACTGCTGGGTTGGTATGGGCTAGAAACGGCTAGTAGCCACCTTACAGCCAATGCAGCCTTAGAGACCCTCATGTTATGCAAAACATCAAAGTCAGGTTTCAAAAGACACTACGTACTCTACATCCTCTGCAAGATGTCAACTGTACGGGGAATCTGAATGGTTTAGGATTTCCAGTCCCAGTGACGTGTAGATGTTTGGTATTCGTGTCTACATGTCCGTATAGAATTTTATACTTTACAAACAAGTCTGAGACATGTAGCTAGTCCTAAGCCACAAGAAACATATATAACTTGTTGTACCCATCAGTACCCAGTGACTTGACCTGGTGACAATGATTGCTCCTGCGGCGTCCGTCCAAGGAGTGCTTTCCACAGAAGAAACGGAAGCCAGCCCGGCACCATCGCAGGCTGATGGGATCCGTGATGGATGGTCAAGGTCTAGGTCTTTACGATCCAATGGTCATTTCTAGTACACGTTCTAGGTATATTACCAAGTTTGACTCATGGACTGAGAGGGAGCAACCAACGGGATTGCGAGTACTTGGCCAACTATGCATCTCTTGGGCGATTTTACTATGGCCCAGTAGTATCAACTTCAGGACCTCGTCCCCACGTTGGCTTTTGACTTTCACATCCGATATATACCTTGATGTCACATACGTTTGGTCAATCGTGAAGAACAAGGCAACCCCAAGGAACTACCCCGGTTCATGGTTGGAAGGTGAAGATGTGCTTAGCCTGTATACCTGAATCCATGTTCATGTTGTGTTTCCTTCATACTTTGAGATTAACCTTCAGGTTATCTGTAAGGTTCTCTCTTATGCCTAGACAATTGTTCTTCGAGATGATTCCCCGAATCTACAGGAAACCCTTTGATCAAAGAAAAACCCTCGGAAAATCGCGTTTCGATCCAAAAAAACGAGTGAAGAATGTAGTAGATCAGTGCTGTACTGTAGATCCTTCCTGATATTCACTGATTTTCCGCAACATTGTCCCATAATTTTGGTAAGACCATCATCTTAAAATCCTTTGGAAAAACCACCAGAAATCTCAAGGAAGTCCTCACTGGGTAGTGGCCACATGAAATACCTCAAGTTCTGTTAGAGGAATTATATAAAGGAATGTGTCCAGTAAGATTGATGGCTTATGTTCACGACTTACGATGCCCTCCTCATATCATATATCAAATTGTTGGTATATGTTAGTATATTATATACCCATTATATCCCACATATCATCTATATAGTCATATTCCATTATGTATCCATGATATATCATGATATATCCCTATGATATACCACTATATTCCAGTGATATGCCGTTACATACCCATTATATCCCCATCGTAATATCCCTTATGAAATGACTCAACCTGGGTGCGTTTCCCGGGCCCATTCTAAAGGGATCACTTGTTTGTGGATCAGCACTGTTTTTGGCCACTACTCATGTAATGTGAAAGTTTCAAAAGTTGCCAACACTCATTTTATAGGAGTAACCTTTTTTATATGTTTTTTGATGGAATCATATCGTGATTAAACAATTTTTATGGTCAAAAATTGTAAAGTGACAACCCGGAGAAGGAACCCCGGAATGGCAGTTTATAAGCGCAATATCAGCGAAGTTTTCTTAAAACAAGTAGAAAGCTTTCACATTCTACAAGTCTTGGATTAGGCATTCTATAAGAGCGACTTTCATTTTTTTATAGGGGCCTTTCTTATAAAATGGCACCCCCCAGGTTCAAGGCAATATTACAAGGGGGATCCCATTATACATTCTTCATTATATTCCCATTACATACCCATTCTATATTGTCAACACAGCTTTATATATTGTCAACTTAGCTAACTATGGGGCCCCATCCTATATAATCTATATATATATATATATCCATGATATCTCCACTATATACCCGTGATACATATATATATATATACATATACATCCCATGATATATATATATATAATATCAATATATATATATATATATATCCAGTAATTATATACCATCTATACCTGTGATATAGCCATTCTATTCCCATCCTCCAACGCAGGATCTGATGCTCCGCGCCGCTGGAGAGCTCCCCGAGACGGGCGCCGGCTCCACCGGACACATCTTCGAGGCCACGGAGGACGAGATGAACGCGCGCCGCTGGGGCGCAAGGGTGGGCAAGTGGTGAAGGTCGTTGTTAAAATGGTGTTAATTAAGTAACAAAAGGAGTCTTCTGCAGGGAAATTCTTTGGATTTTTAGTGATGTTTGTTGATTTTAGTGAATTGGTATTATTAGGAACTTGTTTGAACTTTTTGTGATTGTTTAAGGGAGTTTCAAGATTTTTAGGGATTTTGTAGGAGTTTATAGGGATTTCTAGGGATTGACAAGGATAATATTGGGATATATTGGGATATAAGGACAACACAACGTTACCAGCAATAAATGAATGCACTCTAATGATAGGAATGTATAACGTCAACCACCAACAACAGTGAATGATCTATAGCCATATGCTGCAAATGGGATACAATTGGGATAATAATGGAATATGGTACCAGGGGTGACTTTTTACATCGTTTGAGCAATCGAAATTTGATGGACTGATATGACTAAATCAATCAGAAATGGAGGTTGATCCAATCAAAAGCTGGGTTCACCCACCAGCCGGACAAACAGACCTGTGGGTTTAGTCTCTGGGAAGCGGATGGGTCG
The DNA here is from genome assembly GCA_003297045.1 of Symbiodinium sp. clade C Y103. Lineage (NCBI taxonomy): Eukaryota > Dinophyceae > Suessiales > Symbiodiniaceae > Cladocopium > Cladocopium sp. clade C. Next base: position 125,855 of record BGPT01001555.1, read on the forward strand.
AAACCTATGATCCTTGATTTGGGATTATGCAGGTGGATGGTCATCCATACCAGCTGCATATGTTGAATGAAGTGAAAACAAAGAGAGTCAAGACATTAGAATAATTCTGATCTCGGTGGTACGGATTGGAGGTTGAGTTCGGTTTGCCGTGAAACCGTTGTGTACACCAAACCCAGCATGTTTTTCCTGCAAGAACATAAAGAGAGAACTGAGAGTTGCCTCAAGATGCACCATGATATAACAGCCTTGAAGACGTGACCCACAGCGGGATGTGGCGCTAAATCGGATTTCCTAATTAGACTTGGACCCAAAATCTCTTGAGACACTGATGACGATGACGATGATGATGATGACGACGACGACCACGACGACGACGATGAAGCTGAAGCTGATGCCGATTGCCTTCTCTGTTTTCCCAGAAGGATCCTGCTTTCGATGTCTTTCCAATGCCATGCCAAGGTGATCCCAAGGATACCACGACCTTGCTGGGCCTGTTTGGACATCCCAGAGCGCGTTTTCAACGCTGGCAATGCAGTGGTCTCCGCGGGTGCTGTAAACAGCAAGAACTGTTTGTAAACTTGTGAGATTGGTTGATGGTCCTTTTTACGTGCTATTGAAGGCACCTGCATTTCCAGTTTGTAGTGTTGCTGCAATATGAACATTGTAGGTTCTAGCATTGTAGGTTCTTGCAAAGATGTGGAAAAAAATGAACAACTCCCACCAGCCACTAAACCTGCAGGGATGGATAGAATCCTGGAGAGTTTCTCAGGCCGCTGCACTACCAAGTGCATCCCGTCGTGGTGGCACAAGCGCGAATGCCGGATGGCATGGAAGATTCCGAGGTGGTTTGCATCGGTTGGCGAAGTTCAAATGTGTCCAAAAATTGGGTATACGCTATACATCAAAATCTCCCAAAGACACAATTTTAACGAAAAATGATGATAGACATTGATGAACAATCTATGCGTGCCCTGTTTTTCAGATAAGCCTACTTGGGTTTGGACTGTGAACAGGATGATTGGCATATACAGGGCTGATTGTGTTCCGTTGATTTTCAGTCTAGGTTGTTGTCTAGGTGTTTGTTTATCAGCGGTGTTATTTTTGACATCATAGTTTTTTTGTGGTCTTATGGGTAGGCTTAAGTAAAACACAGCGTTTACACATAGTTGTTGTGCATGAACATGGAAAAGCACCACTACGACATGATCCGGTTGAAATTTGGTGTGACAATGAATTCAATCATTGAATGGAATGGAATAGATAATAAAATCTTCAAAAAGAGGGGATCGGTAGATGCCTCATGGGACACTACTCACTACAGAGCAAAAGATTGTTTCACCCTTGGATTTCGAGCTCATCCCAGTTACATAATCACACCTTTTCGAACCAAAGTGCTAGTAGGTGTGTTTTCCCCTGTACAGTGTCCAGTGTGTTTTCGACATGATAATTTGGCTTTGCCAGGTGAGAAAATGGGTCGGACCCTCAGAGCTGCACACTGGGCCCAGACATGTAATGCCCTGGATTGGAGGATTCCATTCGAGCTGCAACTCATCACCTTCAGTGCGGAGAACTAAAAACAGAATCCATTCAGAGATATCTAAGGTTAGAGCAAACCCAAAGAAACAAAGGTCACAGGACAGTAAAATCCAATTCTGGAATTGTGGCAAACTGAAGTTGTTATATCTTCTTGGGGGTTGCTATATACCCATTTACGGCTGACATCCGTTGTTTTGTGGCTTGGTGAGCTGACAATCATAATGTCTTCATGATGCCGGTGCAAACTGAGGATATGCATCTAAAAACTAAAACATGAGGGGTTGTACTAAAGATTGGACTTTAGTGAAAAACAAAGTATGTGTATCAAGGATTCTATCTTCTTGGCAAACTGTATGAAATACCATTTGTCAGTGCTGTATCCCCATTTTGGTGCGTTTAGAGCTTCATGGTATTGGCGGCTCAACCAGCAACACTGTAGCGCCTGGCAAATGTCACGTTTAGGCACCAAGAATGGAGGTACTCACTGTGCTATTCACAGAAGACCATATTTTTGAATCATAGAAACGGAATCGAAGCCTTCTCCAGATCTTCAAACGTCCGGTACCTCGAATGTGCTAATTGAACCCGGTAACTAAAAATTTCTTTTTGAGAAAATCATTTCTATCTGTTTATAAACCCATCCAACTGTAGATACACCATGATACACCCTTGTCAGCCTAGTCTTTAGCTACCGTTTTGCCTATCTATGGGGAAGGGTATCAAACCAAACCCCATCTGCCAACACAAATCCCCATTAAATGCCAAAATAATTTTCAGTTATTCAATTTCTGGGGTAAGAAATGAAACACTCTCCAAACTTTGACCCCGAGGTAAAGACGCGCTTCTGGAAGCACGCACCCATGCATCGCTTGGCCGTTGTGGTCCTGACAGCCCCGCAGGTGCAACCCTGAACTTTTGAGCTTAGATTGGATGACTATGATTATTATATTTATACTGTATAATATTATATATTATTTTAGTCCCAAAAAAGCAATTGAACTTCTAAGACCATTTTGCCATGAAACAAAAACGGAGGGGTCGCCTGATTTCACCATCGAAGAATCTGACCCAAAAAAATGGAGCAACATGCAAAGCCAAAGATCAAATGATTACAGGGAAAACTTTCGGAGTTGGGCTGGACCCACTAAAGTCAGGAAGAGTGTTGAAACACCCTAGAGCATTCTGATTTGACCCACGGTTGAGTCAGGAAGAGTGGAAATCCACCATAGAGAATTAACCACAGAAACGAAGATTTTCCCCAACATAAATGTGTGGATGGGGATCCTCTTTCGCCGGCATTGTGACAATCTCAGAATCAGACGCACATGAAACACATTGAAACACCCCAACCATTGCTTCACCCGAAACCATCGTTGCAAATGCCATATAGATCAAATGGGTCCATTTTGGTTGATCCTTGAAGGATTTTGAGGTCAGATGCGGATTTTTTTGTCAGTGTGGCCTCAAACATTTTGAAAAACAATGTGGGGTTGTCCAAAAACAGGTGATGTAGTACTCCCCGATTTCCAAATTCAACAGGGAAAATAATGAGAAGCCGCAGGATTTCAAGGTACCATACAGTGTAGGATGCCATAGGATACCCTACTTGGGACAAACCGACCGGTGCACGGGAAGAAATATACATGCATAGCAAGACCCAGGGTATCCCGCAAAATCCAACAACAGAGTCAACTACGTGAAGATCTTTCTCAGCGGTTTGCCAATGTTCCGTTTTGGAAATTTTAGGTATCACCAAACATGATGGCTGCTGGCAGTGATTTCCCTTTTCTCGTTGGGTGGTGTTGAAGTGGGATATGTATCACTATCCTGGTTTCTTCTGGCCAACAAAACATCGAATCCAGCAGATTCATTCTGAATTGGTAAAAAGGGCAATTGGACTGGTGACACTCGATGTTTTTTTAATCCTAGACCACTTGGGGGTGCGTCCCAGCTAGTAAGTGGCAAATTACCATATTGTGACCCAGCTACATGCTGAGGGATGCATCCCACTTAGTAAATGGATGCAAATGGGTTATACCTCCAGTCACATATAGAATATCCATGCTCATTCCCTATCATATATGGCTTATTATGGGTAATATCCTTGCGTCAAAAAGCTTGTATGTAAGTGGCCAATCACCATATTGTGACCCAGGTATAATATGTATATTCAACTATATATACATATACGTGGGTAATATATGGGTAATATCCTTGAGTTAGAAGCCACTTGCTATTTGGGTTTTGCACATCCAACTGGCATTGAAAAGCCATCCACAAACTCGGACCGAGTGCCAGGAAGCTGAAGCTCCCTGAGTCTCACGCGTTGCAAGGGGCACTTAATGGCACTGAATGTCGAGGATGCCATGTATCGAAATTCACCAATGGGGTGGATCCCTCTATTAATCAACTAGTGGAAAACTGACGACATCTAAAATATCCAGCTGTTTTTTTTGTTCCTGGGATTGCAGCCGGAATATGCAATCAACTAGTGGGCGTATGGGTCGCATGTGGGTCGAAAACTGGGGCATCGCACAGGATGGTGTTTCATGCTTTGTGGGTTTCAGTTTTGGAGGAAATTAGGTGACTGCCAAGATCATTTTATTTCACTACATATAACTCGCAATGGATAATTTTGGATTGCTGCTGGTTGCTGTAGGTAAATGCTTTCTTTTGTAATGTATATCTATATCTATATATATATATATATCAAAGCGTATTTCATGCACAGCGAAGTTGTTTTTTTGCTATGTGTCCATGTGTCGAAGATTAGCATTGATCAGCCATGATATATAATAGGATTGCCAGGGAAGGATTGAGATCTGAAGTCTCTTGAAATCTCAAGTTCAGGTGCCGGTTCAGGTGCCAACCTTGCACGCTTCTTTGCCGCACGCGAAAGGCCAAAGGATCCCTTCTGGGTCATGTCATTCGCTGTGTCTCACCACCGGTTGTCTTGAAGTACAAGCACCAGTTGAAAAAGGGGAATGCGAAGACATGTCAAGACCATAAGTAAGACATGGTAGCATATGAATATTATGTATATGTGTGTATGTGTATATATATATATATGTGAATTGAGCAAAAAAAATAGATGCAGAAAATAGATGCAGATAGGTTTGCCTGGCATTTATCCCCATGTTGTTCCTACTTCTGGCGTAGAGTTGGCATTTGTTTTATGGTTAGGTATGATCCAAGCTGAGTTAGTTTGGTGGTTTCAAAAGCGTTTGCCTTTCACTCCCCCTACTAGGGCTAACCGCCCCTGCTTGATGAGCACATTTTTGTCGATCGGTTGAAGCCACCACTCAGCCTGCTATATCGATTGTCTCTCACACAGGAAATTGGTGCATTTTGTATGTGGGACTGAAGCCTCAATACGTCTTCTTTCAAGAGGCTGTGCATGATCATCTTTAAGTGGGTTGGTTTCAACTGTTTCAACTCTCAACACTCACAATTTGGTAAATTCAATGGTCCATAAACCCTTCACCGATTCATGTGTTTTCCATCCCCTCGAATATTATCTTTGAATTTCAGCAACTTGGGACTATTTGTTCCATGTTCCATTTTACTTCATACCATTTCATACCCACAAAACCTCTTTGAAGATCCATTAAACCTCGAGGGTCGTTGCCAGCGTCGCCAAGGTCCAGGAGTCCATGGCCTCGAGTCGAGGAGTCGATCATCAATTTTGCCATGAAAATTGCATCAAATTGGGCTGCAAAAAAAATGGTATACCTATAATGTATACCTCATTTTGAGACACACATTATACTATTTTGTGGAGAGTCAGAGTTGGACCCGTTGTTGAAGGATTGATTGTGATAGACTTTGTTCACAGATGGGATTCTGCAAGTTTTTTCGTGACCAATCTCCCTCTCCTTGGTGCCATGTTTTTTCGTTTTGAAGCTCATGTTGAAGGTCGGATCTGCTGACAAGGCTGAGAAACCCATGGCAAGATACCCCCCCTTTCAGATAGCGCACCAGCCAGATCCGGCCAGCATGAATATAATCTACATACATATACAGTACATATATATATATGTATATATACACAGTTATATATATATATGCCTGCAAGCACAGAACCCTCGTCGAATTTTGGATTATCAACCTGAACTCTCAGTTGCTCCAGAGGGTACAAACGATTCACGCGGGACATTTTGGGTAGAGCCTTGGCCAGGGGACTCGTGGCTTTCCCGATTGGTTGGTGGCCTGCTAGTTTCAATCATAATAAACGCCATCTCCAGGCCGTTGAAGAAAAACGTTGAACAACTTATGTACTTAATGAGGTATGGTTTAGATAGCCCAAGCGGATCTAAGTGGTGTTTCCCTTATAATGCATGAGAATCCGACTCATCCTTCATGTTTCCACAATTGGTGTTTCTTGATCATATCATTCATATCTCGGAAAACGGCTGTTTCTATTTGGTGTTTCTGAAAAAGAACAATAACAAAATAATACCCTATACCATTGCACATATCCTTTCATTGCTACCAGCCGGGCAAACCGCGCAGCGTGTTTCATCATCAGATTTGTGACTCAAAGCATAGTCGCTGTAAATCGTTTGGTGAAGCACTGTGAACATTCAAAATTTATCGGTAGGTAAATCCGTCGTATCCTGCAAATGTTCTTTCCAATTCAGTGAGGAAACTGACGTGAAGTGCATTGTGCATCCAAAGATTGCTCAGTGACTTGACAGAGTACTTGCCAGAGTGTTGTAGTCCTCCACCAAGGTTTTACTTGAAGCAAGACTTGGCTGAGAGAAGTCGGTGACGACCCTTAAAACCAGATGAGCAGTTTCAAAAATATTGGCGTTGGTTCATGATTGGTTCGGGGGTTTTACTTACTACCCACTCAAAAATTGGGAATTTCCAGTAACCAACCACCATTCTGCGGATTTTCTAACAGCTTTCTGATACAACTATGGATATCTCACAACTGAGTGACCTACCAAACTTCGACTCCCAGAATTAATTGCTGGCAAGAGTGGTTGAAACCTTTGAAACCTTTGAAACCTCGCTATTTCAAGCTAAACAGCATGGCTTTCCTGTAGATATTCCCTTCAACGGACCCCTACGCAGCTTCCAACGACCCCTACGCCCCAACGACTGTCCGCCGGGCATCGCATCTCTATGGCCGCACGTGGCCGCTTCGGCACCGACGAAGCGATCAGGCAGGATATTAAGGGGATGTTCTGAAATGTTATATCCATCAAAGATATAGATATGATATCATTACTCTTCATGGATGTCAAGGGAAATCATGGGGATATGATTGGGATATGATAGGGATAGAATGGGATGGGCTATAATGGATATGATCGTATAATATGATTCTATAGTATTCTATTTATACACATATACAAATTAAGATATACAGTTATATATATATATATACATACATATATATATATATACATATAAATATGTATATATACCACTGTAACCAAGACAATATCTGGGTGTGTGCAAAAAGATGCAGATGTAGCTTCATATATATATATATATCCCCCAAATTGATCATGCAATGGCATTGGGCATACCCTATTGTCAGACAAACCCGTGTGTGCCATGGTCAGAGCTGTCGTTTACTGAGTTGTAGCATCTGACAATATCATACAATATCCCATGAATCCCATCTTGATTTTTTCAATGATATACTTCGGAAATATATGAACGCAGGTTTGATCTACCCATCCTAAGAAATTGTTTGATTATAGCTGATTAAAGATGTTGGCGCCAAACCCCACGTTTGACCACACCCCAAATGATATAATGATATATGTTCCCTCACAACAACACGTTCGTCACACCTCAGGATTGCANTGGTTACACAAAGGATTGAGCGCCAGAGATAGAGCGCCATGGTCCGGGGCTTGGAGTAGGTACAACTTGACGGCGCAAGTCAGGACTGATGGATGAATGTGGAAGATCCAAGATGGCATTGGATTTTAGACCCACTTGTTCGTTCAATATCTTCCACACGGGATCAAAGCACGTATCTTCATAAGGGGTCAAATCCACCACCCCCTCCGAACAAATATGTTGAGTGACTTATTAACTTCCACTCGTCTTGATAAAGGAACAAATCCGCCACCTTCTCTGAACAAACATGCCAAATAGTTTATTAACTCCCACTTATCTGCATGAGGGATCAAATCTGCCATCCCCTCTGAACAAATATGTTGACTGGTTGATGAACTCCCACTTATCTTCATAAGGGATCAAATTCGCCACCCCCTCTGAACAAATATGTTGAATGGTGTATTAACTTCCACTGATCTTCATAAGGGATCAAATCCGCAAACCCCTCTGAACAAATATGTTGAATGGTGTATTAACTTCCACTGATCTTCATAAGGGATCAAATCCGCAAACCCCTCTGAACAAATATGTTGAATCTCTGAACAAATATGTTGAATGGTTTATTAACTGATGATGCTTACGATGACAGTGAAGAAGATGATGACGACGATGATGGCGATGGTGATGATGATCATCATCATCATCATGATGAAGATGATGATCATGTCCCGTCCGGTCGATTTCCGGGGCGGTCAAACGTAGGGTTTGCAGCGAACATGTTNGATGATGATCATCATCATCATCATGATGAAGATGATGATCATGTCCCGTCCGGTCGATTTCCGGGGCGGTCAAACGTAGGGTTTGCAGCGAACATGTTATATCTTAAATCTAGGTCAATTCTAGCGACCTCACCACGACGTTACTGTAAATGATGGTTATACTTAGTAAGGGCAATCGTCCTAGCATGTTTTTTATGTCAGTTCGGTGATGTTTTGTGAAATTCTATTAGTTTAGCATAGTTTAGCCAAACATACCGTCTATATATATATATATATACAAATCATATATCATATCATATACACATAAATGATCATATATACATACATAAGAATGCATTAGAATGATAAATGATATTGATGAATATGTGTATATATATATATAGAATTGTATAAACACACCTTATGTACGGATACGCCTCTGCTTCCCCAGCCTTGAATTTGGTCAATAACATATGTCGTTGAGGAAGCCGAAGCCGCCCCGGTCACAACCTTGCCATTGAAGCCATCCATGGATGCCAAAACGGATCTGAAGCTGATGTACGACTCCCTGGAGTGGGATCAGGCCTTTCTGACTCTTGGCTGCAGGGTGCTTCACCGGATCTCGTCAGAGTTCGAATAAAAGAAACATGAAAAGTGCCAGATCAACTCTCAGAATGTATGTCATCATGATATTTGCCAGATTGATTGTCAGACTTTATGTCAGAGTTGATGTCAGAATATATGTTAGGAAAATTGTCAGACTTTATGTCAGAATGAATACTAAGAATATTATGTGTATATATATATATATGTATGTGTGTTCTTCACAATGTTGATCACACGCAAATAGTTTTGATATTTTACAGTGAGGATGAATGTTCAATGATATTAATATGTATATACATATATATATATGTATAGTGGTATGTTTGTTCAGAATGTTTCCTCAACGATAAATGCAAATCGTATGTATTACAGTGAGCTGCAGGACGGTCATCTTCCTACCTGCCGCATATTGATACATCACTTCAGAGCACTGACGCACTGAGCTGGATAGGGCCCCTTCAAGCGATACAAAAAAGCAAGATTTAGAGATAGGAGATACTAGAAAAAAAGAACCTGGGACATAGAATTGAACAAGAATCGAGCATGTACTGTACCAGCAAACATATTTGAATTTAGCAGCAACACAAATACCAGACATGAGCATTTAATTAGAAGGAAACACAATGAAAAACAGGCCACCCAAATCGGGAAGAGACAACCGCCAGACAGCTTATTGTGTATGATCAAAACCCAAAAGACTCCTTTTTGGATCTTTTTGGGTAGATGACATGTTCATGATTTCTTTTGCTGGGATATAAATGTCAGGGCGCGGTGAAATGCCACATAGAAAGGGATGGCTGCGTGCGAGCTCAGATGCCACTTAAAGAGTCAGGTGGTTGATTCCTCCCTGGTCGTGCTTTTCACAAGTTTACAATTGGGTAATATTTATTCCATGTGTTCATCGTTTTTTTAGAGCTTGTTTGGTTTGATGGGGGCCCTGACTAAGCATGATTAGACAGTGGCTCAACTACCTCCCAGCTCCTCCCAGGAAAGAAGACTTGCCGAACATGCCACTACGGGCCGCGCAAACATCGAAGGAAATTGTTCCTTGGCACGTTGGAATTGATTTCCTTCAATTTGCAAGAGATTGTGTACATGATGTAGTGCCATCCTCTAATTACTCGTAATTACAACCTGCTAATTGTATAAAGTCCACGGCAGTTTCTTGGGGTTCTTACCATATAGCGGGAAGAAATGATTCGAGATAACTATGGAGTGCGGTCAGTAGAGCAAGAAGGTGCTTTGGAAGATCATCAGACTACAGTGATAAACAAGTTGATTGTCATTTGTAATTGGAACGCACTAGTATACCACTATAGCACCCACCAAAAAGGTAAAAAAAAGTCTCTTGGATGCTATAGATGATGTTCTCCATATTTCCATTGTTCTATCTATTTTGGCGTCGCTGTAATCACACCAAAAGATCAAACAGCATGAAATTCTATATAGGTTCATCCGATGACAGTGGCTGAAACCACCAAAGATTCAGCCGACCCCAATAGAATCCAACTTCTGGTTATATAGTTTTACAATCCCCCATAAAAGGGGATGCAATTTGGGGTGTTCGAAACCAACCTTATTTTTCAGGTGTTTGTCCAAATATAGTTTAGTTTAGTCCAAGTATCCCAACATGGAACCCCCAAAATAGGCTAAGATTTACAGGGATGGTGCCCCTCCAGTTACAAGTTGGTTTCTGAGCCCATCCAGTTCTATGATTTATCTATGTACCAAATAGATACCCTCTGGTTATTTAACATAGCCATGGAAAATCCCTTATAAATGGAGGTTTTAATGGGAAAATCATCCAAAATTAGCAATTTTCCATGGCTATGTTAAATAACCAGAGGGTGTATATATATATATACCGTAAACCATAGTAAACCTAGTGCGTCCAACCAGAATAAACATTTAGAAACCCAATGAACTATGTATCTACACACGTCCAGGTTATAGCAGCTTTCAACCAACTTAGCCAACCGGGTTAACCCCCATTTCTACACATTCAAATACCCATTAAAACCCCAATATTGCAGAGTAAAGCTCATCTGGACCCTTGAATTTCAATAATTCGAATGGATGGTTCCCATTCTATTCACTAAAGAAAAACACAGACAATCCCCTGTTGTTGATGGTTCAACCCCCATTTGTTGGGTTATAACCCAGCCAATTCATATGCATACATAAGATTAATCAGTTTATCAATTATGTTTGTTATAGATATGTCTATCCCACAAAAAAATCCTACAATCCCGGAATGATGGGTGGTTAAACCGCTTTGGTTGTTTTTTCCGTTGCGTTATAACCTATGTATATATAGATATATATGTGTGTGTGTCACTATACTTATTTATGTTAGTTATAGATCCCACAACATAAAGTCCCCATCATTTGCTGTTTCAAATCCTCCAATGACTGGCCATGGATAGGCGCAGCTCGAACAGCGCGTGCAACGCCTTGAGAGCGATGTGCCACCGGTCTTCGAGGCCGGGGCTATCCCAGGGCGACTCAAGGGTTTATGTCTCGCTTTTTGGGGATCCAAGCTTTGCGGTTTCCGATATTATACCGGTACTCAAGATTAATAAACATAATATGTATACATATATATATATATAATCATGACAAGAAGAACGTAATCATAATGATCATATATAACTATGTATGTTATATATAGTATATGTTGTCTTTAAATGGACTTCAAAAAGTGTTCCGCTTTTTTGCGGTTCAAGCATCTTTGGGATGATGATCCAAGGAGACTCTAGTGTGTTGGGATGAGGCTTTTTTCAGCACTGGGATACAGTACCCAATTGAACCCATGCACATATAGTGCAGATGAACATTTTGGTATGTTGATGGGAGATTTCAGTACAACCAGTTGGTGTGTTGCAGAGACACATGACTTATCTTACATGACATAAAGAGCGTGTGCGATTTCATAGCCACGACACTGGATCTAAAATGACCTAGAAGTCGGTTCGGTTCATCCAAAGATTCAGCAACCAAGAAGAAACATGGGGTTTTCTTACTACCACAAGTGATGGTGTAATGGGAATATCACCAACTGCTCGTGGGATATGGCAGGATCATCCCACATCTATCCTGTTTGTACCTGGTGAAACCTTGGCCATTGGCTACCACTTTCAGCAAGCCAGTCATAAAAGAATCAAAATCATGGTGGTTTGGAAGTGTATATAAATAGTGTTTGTTTTCATAAGCCATATATATGTAGCCATTTATATAAGCATATAGTACTTATATAACCCATAGAGTCATAGAGTTAAAGTATACTTGCCCATTTTGACGTGACACCTGCCAGTTTGATCCCATGTCGAGAGGTTGCGGGAGGATTCATTCCAATCAACTCCCTGGCTTCTATTCAATCCTCACCTGGTGGCTTAAAATATGTTTCAACCATATTACTGGGATGGTATGGGATGGTGATCATGTTTGTTTGCTTGGATTGGTATAGATCCCAATTGTTCTTACATGCCGTTAGTCAAGTCCCTATTGTTTGTTTGGTCAAATTGGCAATTCCCATTGTGGTATATGCCCATGAAAGAAAAGAAGTGTTATTTCACCATCACCATAAATACAAAACACATGTCAAGCTACTTTTTCCTAGCTTAGGAAAAATCATGAACATATATCATTATATATATACACGCATATCAAATACATCATATATACATAGATATATATCATATGTTTATATCTATATTTATATCCTCTATACAATTCAAGACCCAACTATTGTTAGTTAAACCGGTCATGATTTTCCTCATCTTTTTTCCAGTTTTCATCGCCGCGCAGATCGCAGCCTCTCGAAGGGCCTCGAGTCGCCCTGGCTCCACTAAGCTCAGAAGTGGCTCACGCGTGTCCTGGTGGAAATGGCCCAAGTCACCCTAAGAACAATGGTGCTTTAACCATTGAAAAGTATTGAAAAGTGTGTTTTGATGGGATATCAATAAGTTTTAATGGGATATTAGTGGGGATAGCATGATGTGTATACAAATATATACATATATATGTGTGTGTGCCAAGATCAAGCAGCATTCATTTTGGTCAGGTTGCCCTTTCTTTCACCCCGGCCCTTGTTGCAGAGTTCTCGGATGGAAGCGATGCAGGTGACATTAGAAGGCCTCTATGATAATGATGATTGTCCTTGGGATGATCCCAAGACCTTTGACGTCTCAGTGTCTAGGCTGCGACTGGCCTGGCACTGGTGTAACAGTTATTGATGCCTTGATGCAAGGAGTATCCAGGAAAGATGTGCGTGCAACTTGTTTTCAAAGGTGTTGGACATTCCATGCCGTTGCATGTTTGAAGGATGTATGAAAAGCTACCTTTCATTCAAGCGTCGATGGAATTCAGCCTGATTGGATTGTATATGCGTATAGATATATATATATATACATATTTACTTAGAGTAAAGAACAATCCAAGATACACACTAACAACATCAAACCACTACAAACTGCTGGCACTGCCGGCAAAGAGCCACTCTCTTTGCTGTGTCTCTTGTCAACCGTCCAAGACACTAAGGAGCAAAACGGAGCGCTTCCAACTGCTGGCAACGCAATTTCCGCGCAGGACCTAAGACTGTGCAGCTGGGTACTTGGAGGCTACTTGGAGGCTAATCCCAATGAGCATCCGGTACATTACATCATTATCCCATGTAGAACTGGCTTATGAACTTTTCATCTTACATGTGTATTTTTTCTGATAAATGCACTACACACATACCAGTTAGTTGGGAAGTGCAGTGCTCTGTGGATATTCTTCTTTCAGTGATACCATCGGAAGCCCCACAGATGGATCCTGTTCCTCGCGGAGATCCCTGACTTGCCAAGTGTCTGCATGATTCTGTTCATAGTTTGCGATCAAAAGGAGTCCTTGTACAATATGCTTCACATCTTCATGCTGTATTTACATTAATTATGATCTTATCTATCATTATCTATCATTATCTATCATTGTCTATCATTGTCTATCATTATCTATCATTATCTATCATTATCTATCATTATCTATCATTATCTATCATTATCTATCATTATCTATCATTATCTATCATTATCATTATCTATCATCATATTTATTTATCTATATTTATCTATAGTCTGTTTTTTTCTATCTTTTTGTATCTGTTTCTATAATTTTGTACCTTTTTCTTTCTATCTATCTATCCATCCATCCATCTATCTATCTATCTATCCATCAATCTATCTGTCTATACATCTATACATCTATACATCTATACATCCATACATCTATACATCTATACATCTATACATCTATACATCTATACATCTATACATTTATACATATATACATACATCTATACATCTATACATATATATATATATATGTACACTGCATCTATATACATATATATATAGACACATCTACTGTATATACATCTATATACATCTACTGTGTATACATCTATATACATCTACTGTATATACATCTATATACATCTACTCTCTCACATCGCACCAGAGTCCAGTGCAGGAAAATATATACATCTACTGTATATAAATCTACTGTATATACATCTACCGTATATACATCTATATACATCTATATACTGTACATCCACATCTATATACATATATATATATATATATTATTCTATCTATCTACCAGATTCATATATGTGCATACACATTTGCATATGTGTATATATATATATATATGTACATATTTATATGTACACATGTATGTTTATATACATATCTACCACCATCTACCCAAACATGATCCAAATATTGGCCTTCCAGATATACATTTCAGGAGCATCGGGGCTCGGTGCGACGCGTCTCGGGTGAGGTGAAGCTTGGATGAAAATGCGACTGTTTTTGATGGGGAGTTGCCAACAAAGAAGGGGATTTATATAGACTCGTACTGACAAAGACCAATGAACTGAATACCCTTCTAACCTCAAAGGATTATATGTGACCAATATATCTATATCGGATTTCCTTCGAACTGACACCAATGAACTCGTTGGAGGAAACAATTGCAGGAAGCCACGTTTTTCCCTTTTGGGATGTGCAGTTTTCCCCACGGGTCTACGTTAGTTGTGGGCAGAGAAGGTCGGAGAATCTACGTTAGCTGATTCGATCTGTATACCCTCCCTAATATTCGAATGAGTTCTTCAGATCCAACGGAAAAAAAGAAAAACCAACTATTGAGAAACCATGATCAACAACGGGAATTTGACTCAATAGTATCTGCGTTTTGCATTTGTCTCTTTTTCCCCACCTGCCAGGTGAGGGTCACTAGATTTTATCACAGCTGCCCGGGGTGCTTCTCCTTCTCCTCCTCCTTCTCCTTCCGCCGCCAGCTCCAGATCGCAGTGGGCACTGCCGGACTTCATCCGCGAGTTCCAGATCGCAGTGGGCACTGCCGGACCTCATCGGCGAGTTCCAGATCGCAGTGGGCACTGCCGGACCTCAACCGCGAGCCCCAGATCGCAGTGGGCGGCCCAGATCCCAGTGGGCACTGCCGAGCTCCAGATCCCAGTGGGCACTGCCGGACCTCAACCGCGAGCTCCAGAGCCCAGTGGGCACTGGCGGACCTCAACCGCGAGCTCCAGAGCTGAGTGGGCACTTGCGGATATATCAGATAGAATATAAGATAAAATGCCAGATAGAATGCCAGATAGAATGCCAGAAAGAATGCCAGAAAGAATGCCAGAAAGAATGTCAGATAGAATGCCAGAAAGAATGTCAGAATATATGCCAGATAGAATGTCAGATAGAATGCCAGACTAGATGCCAGATAGAATGCCAGAAAGAATGCCAGAAAGAATGCCAGAAAGAATGCCAGATAGAATGCCAGAAAGGATGCCAGATAGAATGCCAGAAAGAATGCCAGAAAGAATGCCAGAAAGAATGTCAGATAGAATGCCAGACAGAATACCAGCTAGAATTCCAGAAAGAATGTCAGATAGAATGCCAGAAAGAATGCCAGAAAGAATGCCAGAAAGAATGCCAGAAAGAATGTCAAATAGAATGCCAGAAAGAATGTCAGAATATATGCCAGAGAGAATGCCAGACTAGATGCCAGATAGAATGTCAGATAGAATGCCAGATAGAATGTCAGAAGAGATGCCAGATAGAATGCCAGACTAGATGCCAGATAGAATGACGGATAGAATGCCAGAAAGAATGTCAGAAGATATGCCAGATAGGATGCCAGACTAGATGCCAGATAGAATGCAGAAAGAATGCCAGATAGAATGCCAGAAAGAATGTCAGATAGAATGCCAGAAAAAATGCCAGATAGAATGTCAGAAGAGATGCCAGATAGAATGCCAGAAAGAATGCCAGGAAGAATGTCAAATAGAATGCCAGAATAAATGCCAGATAGAATGCCAGAAAGAATGCCAGAAAGAATGCCAGAAAGAATGTCAGAACATATGTCAGTTAGAATGTCAGAGCATATGTCAGAGAGAATGTCAGATAGAACGCCTACAGGAAGAGGAGGAGAGGACAGCACTGATGAAATCTAGAGACCGAAGGTCGCTAGATTTCATCAGAGTTGTCCTCTCCTCCTCTTCCCTGCTAGAAGGTGTTGCCAGAAAGAATGTAAAAATCTGTATCACACTATATGCCAAATAAAATCTCATGGTGGGGATCATTCCAAGAAAGTAATTGTGGGAAATGCGGACGGAGACCTGTGGATATGAATATGATCCTTCCCACACATTGGGCAACAAGTTCGCGCTGACCCTTGGTAAGTGAGTCTACGGGACATGGGTCTGTCCAAAGATAGGGTGCACCCGCAAGTTCTGGCCATTGGAAAATATTGGGAACATTGGGGAACATATATATAGAGGAAAAATGACGTTTGAATCCATTGGAATTGGGTGTGCCCTTTGCTCAACCGCATGACTGCTTTTCATGACATTTCATTTCACATATCAATAAGTGTACTGTGGTAAATTCAACAATAAACCATCCCCCAAACCAGCATAAATGGGCTAGCAATGGCAACATCCCCAGGTCTGGTAGGTGTTTACTATTGGGTTTACGGAGTATATTACCCTCTGGTAAACTAACATAACTATGGAAAATCACCAGCTTTAATGGGAAAATCCACTATAAATTGCCATTTTCAATAGCTATGTTAGTTTACCTGAGGGTATATTAAATGTACATCCCCTAAAAAGATGTGGAAGCTCGATACCTTGGATCGTGCTGAACAAACAAGTGCAGTATGTGCATGATTGATATACTACACACATTTACAATCATGTCCCATCATTTACAATCATTTACCCTCTGGAAATTTAACATAGCTATTGAAAATGGCCATAGAAATAGTGGATTTTCCCATTAAATAGCTCATGATTTTCCATGTGGTTATATAGACTTACACCATGTGCCGGTGATTTCCTAGGCCTTGCTCCACAGCTCCATGTCATTCGCTGTTTGGTGAGCCCAGTTTGGCAGGGTGGTGTCCTGTGGTACCAGGTGGGGTCGCTTCGAGTTAGCTAAGTTTAGCACAGATATCAGTTGGTTTTTACTATGGTTTATGGTAGATGGTAGATATATGTAAATACATGTAGATATGTGTATATAGATATATGTAGATATATGATATATCCTATAGTGGATGGGGTTACAAACCAACTTATAATTAGGGGGCACCACATTGTAACAATCTGTGGGGGTAAGTTTACCCTGCGGCAATCAAACATGGTTTGCTGGAACATCTCCCATTTAATTCGATGATTTTCCCATTAATGCATGTATGGGGGATTTCCCAGACCACCATGTGTGATTACCTGGGGGCAAACCTAATCTTTATACCCAAAAGATTTGACGTTTCTGGAACCTCATTGAGTAGTTGGTGCATTTATCCAGTTTGGATCAATTTGGGCTGATGCTACTGAGTGTCCTTCCAAGACTTTCCATTGCATAAGAGTGCAATGGGATGAGACGACTCTCAGTCGCTGGAAAAAGCGTGCACGATCTCTATTTTGCTTTTTGTCAAAAGTGGTTCGAATTGCCAAGAAATTGGGTGGTTTACTCCTGAGAATAACTGAAGTGGTCCGCATCGCCCTAACTTTTCACCCATCCTTCCGGAACACCCCACCACTTTGTTTGCAGCTGAGACAATGTCACAGGAAGATTGCTCAACTAATCCGATCCCCCAAAAAAAATTGAATCAACCCTCTTGAAACCCTGGTTTAGAAATAAGGTATTTAATATTAGAGAGATGGGATCAACTAGGATGATCTTCAACAACTCTAGTTGCATCAAACTGTACAATCCTATTCCCGAAACAGACCCAAAAATGGGAACCCAACAGGATGTACAGATGGGTGTGTCTGAAATCAGGGTACCCCCAATTTTGATGCTTGGGAAAAGCATGTTTCTCTTTGAAAGACTCGTGAATTGGAGGTAAATCTCCTATATTCGGACAAATCCAGATCATACTTTTGTTGAGTTATATCCCGGTATATTCCCATTACACAATCATAATTGATTATAAAATATTATATATATGATTATATATATGATTATATATATATATTATATATATAATGCATATCCATTGCTATCCCAACATGGAGCCCAAAATGGAAAATTAGATTCATGACAACAATAAAACAGGTTTTCCGATTGTGCGGCCGCGTCACGAGGTCTCGTCATGGCCTTCAGCAGATGTTGCTCGGTGATTGCACTGCGGGACTGCGGGGCTTAAACCAACAGCACTTTGGGGAGATCAAGAAGATCTCATTGGGTCACCACAAACGGGGAAATAATCCTTAAAAATGGCTGGTTTCTTATTTTGGAATTAGCGATTCGCTCAGATCTATAGTCAATACGGGAATGCGTCAAGACGTACATGTCCATACTTTCTATTTTGAGCGGATGGGAACATAAATCCCTGCTATTCAACTCTGAATTGAAGGGAACCAGGGTTTTGACCCATAATCAATACGAAATTTGAATATCCATATACCTTGATATGGGTCTTTATCCAGAAATTGGACCGTCAACGTGCTATAGTCGCACTGGACAGAAGTCTATATATCACACAAGCTTGACCGGTGCACATGGTGTCCATGGGTTGGTGGTCTGGGATGAGCTATGGACTTGGGCAATTTTTACACATCTGGATGGGTTAGAAGAGAAACTATACAGGCTTTTCCTGAACTTTTCCCCCTCTAAAAACATACAAAAATCCAGACTTGGAATGGAACATTAAAGGAAACCCATACATTTGAATCCCTTTATTCTATATAAATGTAAATAGTGATTTATTATGATCATGATTTATCCATATAGATATATATATATATATACGTGTATATATGTGGTGTAAAAGACATTGACACAACAACCGTTTCCATTTTTTTTTTTCCAGGCAGCTTGGCACTGAGGTCGCAGCCAAGACAGGGCGGATCGTGCGGGCCCAAAAGGAGATATATGGGGAATGTCAATCCCATGGGGAAAAAAAGGGATCAATTATGGGGATACGCAGGGTAATACAAGTATGTGATAGTTATCATGGGGAATATCATTTATATGGGATGAGGATGAATATGGGGATGCATATGGGATTACAATGGGATGTAATGAGGATATAGTGGGATACAATGGGATATAGTGGGGTGTAATGGAATGTCATGGGATGTCATGGTTGTTATGGAGATGAATTGGATATACGACGCAGCATACTGACTATGCATGGGTGTGTGTGTGTGTGGAACTTGGTGATTCAAACTCAATTTATGGCCTTTAACAAGAAATATGATAAATCATTGGATTTCCTGGTGCCTTGTTTTCAGACAATGGGGTACCCTTGACATCCAATATTGGGTGAATTACTTTACAAACTTGGGGCTTCGATTGAAAGTGGGATAGACTTCATATCCCATGGTTCACTCCATGTTTGGACGACCTTTTTCAGGGTGAAGTACGACGACCTCACCTCGAGGTCAATGATGGTTGAAATATGTTCAACCAGATAAATATCACCAAAATCTGATCTGATACAGGAAAATCAGCCATAAATAAACATAGAAAAGAAAAATAATACGTATATTATTCATACAATATTGTCAAATAATTGACACGTATCATTGAAAGATGATTTTCCCTTCTTTTTGGGGATTTCCCAGCATGTTTGATGAAGCCACGTGGGTGCCCCAAACAGCATCTCTTTGTCGGGTACGTGTTTATTTGATTTCAGGCGGTTTCAGCGTTTGGAAGAACAGGCATCTATGAATGGTTGTTGTTTATTGCTGGGGATCTTTTAAAATGAACATCAATGAACTTCAAAATCCATCCTTCGCAATGGTTTGCAACCTCGTTGGCCGATGTAGTCCTCTGAATGATGATGGTTTCTAGGTGGAATAAGCCCAGAGACGGCGACCAGTGTTTTTTTGTACATTATTCCAATTTGCTCAGATTTGCATTGTACCAAGTACTGTATGGTTTCAAGAAAATGTCAATAGTTCCCGTTGGCGCAGATTCAGTCGTGCATTGTTCTTGGTTTCCAACACTTTTTTCCATCCCTACCTGGGAGAATGATTCCCAATTCAAAGAATATGTCTCACTAGGCTTGACTGGATCCGTGCTTGGGAAGATCTCAGATCACAAGATTAAGAAACCATATGAGGACATGGAGGTTTCCTGAAATAGGGTAGCCCCAAATCATCCATATGATTTTCGGATGTTCCACTTTTTCCCCATCCAGCTATTGGGGTATCCCCATTTTAGGAAACTCAAAAATATACTTTATACATCTTTATACTAAAAGATCAAAGATCTATAGATCCGATCTAGATCGAGGTCGAAACCTTCCTTTTTTCAGTCGAAGATGAGGTTTGTCGTCTATCCCCTGCGCATGGCGCCGGGCGACCCGCGGTCCGGGCCCTGGGAAAAGCCCCGGGAACTTCACAGTTTGAAAATGGCCATTGATACAGTGGATTTTCCCATTAAACATGGTGATTTTCCATAGTTATGTAAACGTTTACCAGAGGGTATGTTTTTTGATAGCACAGGCTATGTTCCTTGTTTATCTATGTTTATCTTGTTTCTGTTGTCCTGATATCTCAGGTAATCATTTTTCCTTGAGATATTTGAGTATGGGAAGGCACAAGGGAATAAATCCGAGAGGCGTAGGTCAAAAGCCTGGAGAAGATTGACCTGGATCTACTGTAAGCGAACAAATAGCACCAGCCAACAGGTGACATTTTGTTCTCAACATTTGTCAACCAATTGTCAATAGTATCAACAGGAATTGTGATGGCCCGTGCCAATGTGGGAAATGCTGTAAATATATCAAGTCGCATGATGGTTGAGACAGAACATGACATAGTCACCATAGTCGTCCAGTATATTTCCGACTTTGAATCAATGCCTTGATCCATGGTCTGGAGGTCTCGGTATGAGTTGTTTTCCACGTTAGCATCATGTCCGATCATACACGCCTCTCATCCTCATCATCATCGTCGTCGTCGTCGTCGTCGTCGTCGTCGCCGCCTCTAACCGTCACCATTGCTTCTTTGATTTCCCCCTGACCCTCCAAGGCCCTTGGTTGCTGCCCCCACATTTCATCCTCGTGCTGCCTCTCCGGGTGGAGCGCCTGGCTCCCCACCGGTGCCCCATGCGGCACTGCTGCTGCACGGGATCTCAGCGACAGGAATTAGATGGCTGATCAGATCCATGATTTCCAATAGAGAAGAGGATGGATGAACCATGGGCTTCTTAAAATAAGGGAGCCCACAATAGTCTAAAATTGATCATATGGAAATGAATGAACAATATGTTGATAAAGGATGATAAAGGGGAAAACCAATGATATACCAGTGAGTCTAAGGGCGAGCGATCTGGGTAAATGAAAGCTATCTCACCACGACATCACCGTAGATGATTAAGAATATTCAAAGTAGAGGAAACCATCCCACCAAGGCTAGAGTTTCCAGTTTCGGGGAATTGCATGTCTGATCGATGATTACGCTAGTGCGCGGATCAACCCCAGGTCATTTGGGTTTCTTGTTGCATCACTCATCGAGCCCTTGAGGTTCGCTGGCGTGCCAGCAGCTCAGTTGCAAAGGATGCAAGCACCTGCCGGGCCCTCTTTGAGGCCCAGTGGGCCAGGGGTTGCACCCTTTGGATTGCAAGCAGGGTCCCACGTAGCTGTGCCTCCAGCTGTGGCGATGCGAGTGGGATCACCGCAGGAACCCCAAGCAACACAGGCAGCTCAAGTGTTGCCAGCCGGGCCCAAGATCCCAGAGACAGCAGAGCAAAGCACGGCCCCGCAGCCTGCAGTGCCTGCAGCCACAGTGGAAGCTCCTGCAGCTCCTGCAGCTCCTGCAGCTCCTGCAGCTCCTGCACTGCAGGGAGTCCAGAGCTCACAGGTACAGGTGATGCACTTTCATGGGGACCCAGAGGTGAGTCCAGCAGCACAGGGAGTTTCAGAGAGCCACTCCTTGACCCTGTCACAGCCAGCACAGTCCGGTAGCCCGGTGTTTTTTGGGAGGAATGGACTGCTGTTGGCACAAGATATTCACCCAAAGGTCAAGCCATGGCTTAGACATGCTTCTACTGTCAAGGGTCAACAATAGTTATATATGTTATATGGAAAGTTTCATAGGAAGAGTGCCTTGTGTCGACAAGCTAGTCTTCCAGACTAGCAAACAAACATACACAGTTCCACGATCAAGCTTCTCGGCTCAGACTTGCCCTATTGTTTCTGCTTTGTCGTAAACCTCAGCCGGTGCTGGCTCATTCGTATCGGAAACATCGCCTTTGCGGGTTATCATCATCGTTTCACGATCAGATAGTGATGTTTGAACCTTCTGGATTTGTAAAAAATATGTGAAGACTGTGTTGGTTCTTGTTCATGCGACGGCAAGATGTATATATATATATAAATATACTCATACATATACTATTATACTATCATTTACTTGTATGAGCCATGAAGTGAGATAACTGGCTAGTAACCACTTTATCTCTGGGTACACAATGCATTCTTAACAACCCGCTTGCCAACCACTTATCTGAGCCCTTGTCCATCTCAGATTTGCATAGCAGCCAGTTCCGATTTGTTGACGCACTCCTGAGGTCTAGCGGTGCGATGCAGCGGTCCTCTTCCCACCCACCCTTGGAGCGCCTTTACGACAAGATGGGATAATGGGTGCATATGAGCAATGATCCGAATCCCTGTTGATTGGCCACTGTGCATTAAAAAATATTTGATTTACAGGATTATCATCGACTACTTTTAAGCAAACACTACAATGGAATGACAGAGGGGGTTGAACGGCGCTCATTCAGTTTTTCCACAAATGGGTGATTTGATTTATTACCAATAAATGGCAGTCTTTTTGGGAACATGAGGATAAACCATGGAGTTCTTAGGGTCTACCTGAAACCTTCAGACAAACCCATGCGAATGCTATGAAAGTCCAGCGCTTTCTGGTAAAAAAAGGCTTGCTTAGGAGATTCCCTTGGGGGACATCACCTGACATCACCTTCAACAGCTGATCCAGTTTGGGTCTGCCGAGGAAAGCAGTGGCAGTTCCGCTGGTCTCGGGAGTGACCCCGTGCGGAAGCTCAAGTGGGACAGCCATGACATGGAATGGCATCATTCAAGATGGATCGGAGTGCGACCAGACATGTGGCATGGGTGATTTGCTGGAAGGACTTGTTGCAGGATATTTGATTGGTACTGTTTAAAGATTTTAAAGGTTTGTGTGTTTTTCATGTTTGATTTTTTTCTGATATGCTATTTTTTTTTGCTTGAATGTGTTTTTCTTTTCTCCTTCTTTGCTTTTCTGTTTTTTGATGTGGTTCTTGTTTGCGTGTTTTTAGCCTTTCTGCTTCTTTGCTCCTTTGGCTTTCTGCTTTTCATTTGTTTGCATTCCTTCTTCTACTGCTTTTCCTCTTCTTTGCATTTCTGCTTTCGCTCCGTTGTTGGCTTCTCTGTTTTTCTGCTTGTTTTGGCCTTCGATGGCCTTCGGCGTTTCCTGGTTTTGTTGACGGTTTGCCTTTTGCATTTCTGATGACCCTTCGGACTCCTTCCTGAAGATTGCATTGAATGCGCGTTTTTGTTCCAACCTTTTTGGGGAGCCAGTTGATCATTTGTGCTGGCATTGGGTGATTTGCCACTTCGCAGCGGTTTTGTGCACGATGCCAGGAAGACATACCCATATGGCCCATATGTTTCAACGGCTTTGTTCAGTTACTTCTTGGTCTAAGTCTTGGCCTCCTGGAAGCAGGTCCAACGCCCCCCCTGAAGCCTGTCAGGTCAATGATGCAGACTCCCTGGGACAGGTGGAAATGCTGGGAAAGCGTGGCGGGTCCTTGAAATTCGACTTGTGCCAGGTGCTTTCACCCGTCAAGACAAATCCCATCAACTAATAACATAATTATCCAAACATGTGGATGGAACCCACGAAAAAAAAAATGTTGCTTTGTTTAAACAAATTGGTTGGTGGGTTTGAAGACAGTGTACTGATCCATCCATACTTGGAATGGTCCTTACAAGTCGGTATCGCTGGTAACTTTTAAATGTGTTGTACTCGTACATTATCGAAGGAAGTTTTGAAGTCTATACTTCCGTGTTACGGAGCAATTCAATGTCTAGCACTTGACTGTCAAAACCTAGAGATGTCATAGCAATTGAATGTCAAAACCTAGAGATGNAAACCTAGAGATGTCATAGCAATTGAATGTCAAGACCTAGAGATGTCATAGCAATTGACTGTCAAGACCTAGAGATGTCATAAACCTAGAGATGTCATAGCAATTGAATGTCAAGACCTAGAGATGTCATAGCAATTGACTGTCAAGACCTAGAGATGTCATAGCNACCTAGAGATGTCATAAACCTAGAGATGTCATAGCAATTGAATGTCAAGACCTAGAGATGTCATAGCAATTGACTGTCAAGACCTAGAGATGTCATAGCAATTGACTGTCAAAACCTAGAGATGTCATAGCAATTGAATGT
>BGPT01001556.1:2428-33995 GCA_003297045.1 Symbiodinium sp. clade C Y103
TCACGCACGGTGCAAGCAAGTTCTATAGATGAAAAAGGTCTTATAGTATATCCAAAAGGCAACTTCCGCCCCGCCTCGTGCGGGTACTACTGGTAGAATTATTTTAAAAATAATAAATGTTATTAATTCAGGATTAATATGGATTAATGATATTTTTCCTTCCATTCAAGAGGTCTTTGGGCTCCCTCCATCTAGTTTGTGTGATGGGCCAGTGAAGTGCAAGTAAGATTCACGCCTAGGCGCAAGTGGTGGGTCAGCCTGCTTAGAAGGATTTTAAGTTGACAATAAATGTGGCCAGGACATTTATCCATATTTATCCCAGTTATATTGGCTCTGTAAACTACATACTATCTGGAATTCCAAGCTATGGATGTCTGAGGGCCACTTGAGCAGCTCCACACTCCAGCATTCGGTAGACATCAAAAAGCCTCCGAAAGAACTGAGTAACCGAGTCTTCGGGCCCCACAGTTTCCTGGCTGGACCTCAGAAACATCAAAATCACAGTGTATGGCTTTGCAGCGCGAAGTGCAGATGCCTCTGTGGCATACACTGAAACATGGAGTACACAACCCAATTCCCCAAACCAACTCTGACTAAGATAGACCTGCCCTTACTACACGGGAAATTGGAAGATTGGTTTCCTATTAAAAGAGGCGATTCTCAGCTGTTCGCTGGGAATGCTAAATTCGGAGAATTGAGAAATCTGCAAAATCCCTTCCCAAAAAAAATTAATAAATCCAATAAATAGATTAATCAAATCCCCAGAGGTCCCCCTCAATAGATCCACTGAAGCGCAGCTGAGGCCAATGGCTCTCCCCGGGATCTCATGGTGCTGCCACTAGGCCTGGTTGCATGCAGAAAAGCAGCGATTTTGCCAGTGAGAAACGGGGGTTCCTGTCACCTTTCCCACCAATACTAAAGTAAAATATGGGTTTGGTTAAAGTTTGGGGTTACCTTTCAGCCAAGGATTTGGTTTTCCCTTCTGAAATAAGACTAGTTTGATGGATTTGGAAGGCCCCGTATTTTTGCAGATCTCTTTAACACGGGGTTCCAACCACCTATATCCAGGTGGAGGCAGTATCGCCCAGCGGTCACCAGGCCGGCACCTGTTGTCCGATCCGGAAGGCCTGGCTGGCTCACACATCAGTGAGTGTTCCTTATATATCAACATTCTTTGGAAAGCTTGACCACTATGCAACCAAAAAAATGATGTTTTTTCCAACCTTCAAATGGGGAAATATGGTGAGGTTGGATCCTAAATCAACCACTAAAGTCTGGGTCCACCAATCGCGCAGGCCATCACTGAGGGTTGCACATGGACACCAGCGGTGGTTCGTCCCAATCATCCATCGTCATTGGCCTCATGGCTTTCACGACATCTTGCAGCGCAAAGGTATGTCTAGGTGGAACCTTAAAGAGAGTCATCTCTTCCATTCATGTACAGTGTCTACAGTCATTGGCAAGATCTACGACCCGAGGCTTATGTATAAGTTTAGTGCCAACTGGACCCCACAAACGGCCATATGGAGCACTTAGCAATCCAATTGTGGTGCTAATTGAGTTTACTCAAGAATTATATAGGTATATAACCGGTAACCGCATGAGTTTCCTTGTTCAAAATGCCATAGACTTCTATTTCCTACTGGTTCACCAAGCTGGATCTGACTTTGGTGGTTTGAGGCCAAAGTATTCAATTTCAGGGTATCTCCCCTATTTTGGAACAAGCCCACAGAATTTTCATCCACTCTGCTTCCGCGGCGATCCATCAGGCAGACATTGGGCGAACCGCACATGTAGCGCTGCATCTCGTTGTGGGCGTTGGCGGCGAGATAAGTTCCCAAACCCTGAGCCCAACGAAAGAGGCAGGGCAATACCACGACCGACTTGAATTAATTCCGGTCATCATTGCCTGTTGTCAGATATTATCTTATATGTTCATATTCCATAGCTTCATATAAGTAAATTCGTCCTTAACACATAGACATATCGATCCTGTGCGATCACCTATGCACAAAAGATGCTTGCGGCAAGCGAAAAGTCACCTGTGGCGTTGAAGAAATGGTGATTTTTCTTTGCATCAATCAACAAAACTTCACCATGAATCGTCTGTGTTTGGAGCAGCTGTGCTGGCTACGCCTGTTCGGAGTCGGTGTTTCCTAGTGGTTCGTAACAATATACACAAACATGCAGCAAACCTAGTGGGAAAAAAACGCTGATATCAACCCCAAGTCGAGCTCTGCCGCTCCACCACGGGGATCCTCAGGTTCCCAGGCCATACATAGCGGCCCCAGCAACAGGGAGGCGCTCTCCGCCTTGGATCCGGCCAAACGACGGTGGATTTCTCCCAGAGAGCCGTTTACATCCAAGATTGATATTTTTGACGGGAAAATAATGATTTAAAAAAAATACCCGTGGATGTTGTGTTGATTTTTGGACAACGACTCCATCCCAACTGGCGCGACGTTTCGCAGCGCAGCACGGCTTTGCTCGCGTTCAAATGGCGGACACTGACCAGCGGAGATGGGTGAAAACGTTGCACCATGAAATTGTGGTTCAAACTACCTGCAGAGGTTTCTCACAAAGAGGGATCCCCAAGTCACCATGGGTTTCAATACTAAGTCATGGTCTAAGGACGGGATGATTTGGAGGTACCCCATTTTAGGAACCTCCGTGTGGGTTCAAGGAGAACGTGTTGATCTCTGCGCTGTAAACTTTCCGCTCACTTGGCAACCTGCCATATGCATTGCATCCAGATTGCATGGTCAAATCGAGGGGTATGGATGGAATTGATTGAATGTGTCACAAACCAAAACCCCAAAGCTAACCCGCAGAAGGACTGGCCATGTTGAATTTGAAAATTCCAATTTGGAAGATTACTGGGCATGATTCTGACCCATACCCCAATAGAATGGTAACCATCCCACTTGTGTCTCTGTTTTTTGCCAGTCATTCCTGAAAAATCAGAACACCACAGCAAATCTGCTTACACAATGTCCAACTGAGCGTTTGCTCTCCGTATTTTTAAATTGCCAAAGAGGAATTGTATCCATCTTGAATGCATGAAACAAAACACTAGAAAACAAAGAATCTGAAACGTCTGAGGCGTTTGTCATCTCTCTAATGTGGTCAATCGGTAAACCAGCAATGCTCCAATTTTGGGTGGTTTGTAGGACCTACATAGAGCCTCTTCGTAGCTTGGAACCAGTGCTGGGCAGCTTTGTGCCTGCCTCGTTTGTTCTGGATATTTAGTAATTGTCATTGTGTTTGACTTTGTTGTTCTCTTTAGCAACCACCACAAAATTCTCCCAGTGGCAAGCTCATGTAATTTCAATTTTTGCAGGGAGTCTGCACCTCGTTGTGCTTTCAGCAAATCCTTTGGCGCATCAAAGACCTCAATTGAAATTGTGGGACTGTCCAAATATGTGAGATCTTTGGGAACAGGTTCACCATGGTGAGGGCATGAGAAACGAGGTTTGTTGACTCTGGCTGTCGCTATCAAGTGTTCACTTGGACCAAAATTCCACATTCACAATCACACATTGGATGCTGACCGGAAAGTTCGAGCCAAGGAACTACTAGTTGGTTGGTGGTTGGACCACCCCATTGAAATATGACCATGAATTGGGGGTCATCACCCAAACTCACGAATGGAAAATAAAATCGCCTTCACGTCCCTTGGTGTTATACTAGCCGGAACACCCTGAAAAATACTCACGCGCCCACGTTGTCAAGTTGCGAAAAGTGGCCTGTACCTCAAACCTTCTATGTCCCAAATGTGTATTGTTTGGGTGGTCGTTTTGATGTTGGGGCTGGCGGCGAGAGTGACGAATCTCTTGCACCTGCCACGAAAAACATACCTCCTAGGTCCTAGCTCCAAAACGGACCCTCCGCAATAGAGTTCTCCACGAATGCGTTTCGTGCGAGACTTCCTTCGAAAACGGAAGATCTTGGAATTTTTGTGCTGTGGCTGTAACTGCAAAGGTCACCCCAAAAAAACCGGACACGCCGGCCATCACCTTCGATCCACCAGGCCTTAACTATTGCCGCAAGAATGCTACAGTGTGAACACACTGTTTGGCGAATTTTCAAAAAGCATGCGCAACATCTCGGAAGTGCGGGCGCACGCCTTTTCTGGTTGGTCAGGGGGGGGGGGGTAACACCAAGGGATATGGCTATAGGGTTGGTGGTTCAACAACAGTGTATCGTCGTTTCCCAAAACTCAAAATCGTTTCCCAAAACTCAAAAAAAAGGATCCTTGATTTATTTTCATCATCTTTAAGGCTTTAAGAAAGCGGCTGATTTCTTTCACTGACAAATGAAGGGAAGCAAACCCCCCAGGCTCGGCCGCTCGGATCCGGATTTGGGTTCCAAGGCACCTGCTGCAATCTTCTGGCCTGGAACATGCATGGAATGGTGCATCAAAACAGAGAGGTTTTCCCCTGGTGGTTTCTTGTTGGACATTCTTTCCAAATCAACGAAGCTGCTGACACCAAAACCGAAGGTGACACCAGCAGCAAAATAAACCGCTATCACAATAAGTGCCGTTAGGCAAAGCATGATTCTTGCTTTCAAAACAAACTGGACAGCTGATTAATTTGTGCCTGGAGGCCAAGGGAACCCGATGAAAGCAACAACTCTTGGATTTCCGGCCTGGAACGAAGGTCCCTACGGGCTTCAGATTGCCAGGGTCAACCTCAATGGCATGATTCAACCAACAAAGCAGCGATGAAGAATGACATGACCAGCAAAAAGAGGTTCTAGGTATGGCGGCTCATAATGATTCAAGTCTTGTATGTAGATGTTTGGTTTGTGGAGGCAGTTGTGAATGTTTACTCAGCCAAGCCTGCTCTCGTTTCTTGGAAGATGCTCCGGACACTGCGAGGACATGGTAGTGACTATGGAGTTGCCAAGTGTGTTTGACTGTTTGACTGTGAAATGATCCAGGCACCGTAAGGTCAATATCCAAATATCCTGGGACTTGCCATTGCATGTTCACCTTTTCTTACCCAAATCTTGGAGCCATGGCCTGAAAATCCAACTTGGAGCAGCGGTCCACAGCTTGTGACCGGGCTTCCCACCATCTGGTTGAGCTCAGCATACCCAGCTCCAAAGATGCTTTTGGTATCTTTGGCAGCCTGCGCCCAGCGTGGAAAATTCTAGTCCCCAGTCATCCCACTGACAGTAGTGTCTCGCCTCAGGGTCTTTTGGTGGAAAGGCCAAAAGAAGCTCTTCTGGTGCAGAGTTGGCCAAACTCCTTGGCGCATGCCCAAGAGGATTTTTGGCTGAGGTTGTCAAAACTGTGTGATTTCGTGGGACTCCAAAAACAGTTCCTTTGCACTTCTTGTGAGAGTTGATCCGGAGAATTTCTTGATGTTACCCAGGTAAAAGCAAGAGTTGTACAACCGAAAGGACTAAAAAGGGTGCCTACAAGACTCAACACAACATCCGTAAATTCTAATTGCAAAGCAGCAACCGGCAGAGGATCCTATGACATGTGGGTTTTCTCAAAATAGAGTGCCCTAAAATTCAAAATCCAAGGGTTTCTCATCATGTTCACTACCAGTTCCAGACACGCCCATTCTTGTCTTGGATACATGACTCATTCTGGAGGTGGTACTGTCGCACTGGTTTCACTAGAGGCTATGACCAACCCACCAACCACAAATCAACATTCAATAAAACAGCTGACTCTCCGCGGCATCACCATGCTCAAAACCATGTCCTTCCCAAAGGAAAAGAATACATCCAGAGACAAGTTGAGTCTCATGAGCTTCAAGATCGGTTTGCACGGCTTGATGGCTTTCACAAAGCGCACGGAGACTTTCAGTTTGCGATTGAGGCCACCGTACTCTTTGCAGCCTGTGACTGATCCATGACGTGGCGATCCAAACAGAGGAGCAACATGTTGCAACTGCAGATACACTATAGAAATAGACCAACTCCGGTGATTTGGGGTCCAAAAATCCTCACCGAAACCCATCTGGACATCAAGGTCTAGGCGTGCGCCTCCTCCCTCCAAAAGCTCCAGCAAAAGCGGTGCTTGTTCCTGGGGCATCCCAAGATTGCTACGGGGTTTGCCCAAAAAATGGAATACCCCAAAGTGACGTATCAGGCCCCACGAATCAGTCTATCATTCAAGCGATTCATTGCCCTTCTGACCATCCATCTCCAGGAAAAGCTGGGTACCCCCCTGTTCTGAAAGACACAAACATTGACACTGCCCCATGCAAAATGTAGGTTTGCATAGATATATGCATATGTCATATATATATATACACAGATAGATATAGACATAGATATTGATAGTGATTACATATACATATAATTGTAATATCACGCATTTTTCTTCCGACATAGATTCACCATGGTATCATCTTCCTGCTAGGTTCCATGGACCGGTCATGACTACAGTTGTCAGGACCTCTTGCGGCTTGGTTCCACTGGTTGATAAGAATTCCCATGATAGTCTCTAGTGATGAACCATGCTAAACTCCATCGAGCATTGAAAGAACATGGTAGTAATCTCTGCCAGTCTAGTAATCTGCTAGCATATATCATTTTATCTCGGTTTCTGAGATTTCCACAGAAACAAAACTCATCACAGGCTTCCCTCATTGTGTCAACTGGTCCCTGCCGATTCTTTTCATCCCAGGATCTCTGAAGGACACACCCCATCTGCTCTCCATCTGCGCCAAGGCTGAACGCTTCATTGCAGAAGACATGCTGCTGCGGATCTCGTACATCGTCCCTTGGATGATCCTCGGTGCACGTGGTGGACCCAAGGAAGACAAGGGACTATGGCAGCACCAATATGGGGCACATCTGGATCATCTGGCAAGGTGAGAGTCCTTCGGGTCATCAAATCACTGAATTAGCTCGAAGGTCCTCGAAGAAAAATGTTCATGCCTCAAATCACATCGCACTAGCGGCAAGCACAGAATGCCAAGCTTCTCAAACTCGTACTCCACAAAGGGAAGGACCACCAACTCCTAGCTCGGCAGCGCAGACTTTCTTGCCGCTGATTGGGAGCCATTACATTTGGATATGCGGGAATGCCAATCAAACTGGCAGTTCACCCTAACGAATCTGACTACAGAAGTAACATGGCCACAATTTCTCGAATTCATTTCTAAGTTCCCCGTGATGCAAACCACAACTGTCATGGCATCAAAGCAGGATTGGCAAAATGGCACGCCGGTCAAAAATCTGCCTGGTTTGCTCTAGCTTGCCAACAAAGCAAATCGGCACGTGGGTTTGAAAATTCACCAGATGAAGTTCTTCAACGACCAGTAGTACATACCTCTGTTAGCAAATGTTCAAAGTCGCAAAACGTGTTTCAAACAAAGCTCGGCCCTTTGGGGCATGTCACAAATGGCAGGTCTGCTTTCGAAACTTGCAAACAAGATAGACTGCAGTTGTAGTGATTAGACTTGAAAAAACCCTGATAAGTCCCGATTCGATCAGGACATGAAGTAGTTCCGGCTTTAATCATGACATGAACTAGTCCATCTTGTTAGTTTTTGGTTTTCCACTCCCTTGGGTGGGATATTCGCACCCCATCCAACCACCTCACCTTCTCCACATCTGCAGCCATTCCCGAATTGAAAAACTGAACCGGGAACGCCCACACGCTGCTCTTCGCGTGAAACCGCGCAACATACAGCAAGATGTGTGACCTTAAAATCACAGGGTTGGAAGGAAACCAGGAAACGGGGGTTTTGCCATTCATTATCTAAGACTGTTGGCTTTCCTAATCCAATTTGGGGATGGAATAGGGATTCCTACGTGCCGCGGCACGTCAATGGCAGTTGCCATGTCCAGTGTTCGTGAGCTCTGCAGCTGAAAACAGGTGAGACTGTCCCGTCAAGGACAGGTAGATTAGATAGATATATAGATAGATCAAATCATGGAATGCAGCTATCATGGCTGCCACAATCGCAAACAAAGCCCCAGCCGAGGTGCTCCTCCCACGCCAATCGGGCGACCTCTTCGTTGCCAGTGGGTTCCACGGCATAAAAGTCCAAGACCCACATCACCTGACGCTTTTTGTGCTTCCAGGATGACCAATCCCCTCAACACGCTCCAAACAGAACAGAAACCGTAGACTTTGGTGCCTTTCACCCTGTGGAAAATGACGAGTCTCAAAAAAGGCAAGTGACTCCCTGGACACTTCGAGAGAACGAGTTGAAGGTCCAGGTATAGGTGGCCCTGTGCTCGTCGATGCGTTGTGGGACCCAAATGCCACGGAAGATCAAGGAGCAGTTTTGATCCACCTCCTGCAACGGGATCCAGGATGATCCCTGTGGCTTTGTCTGAAAATCAGGTACAAAATTCATGGTTCATCCCAGTTCCCTATGAAAATTCTGGTATATCCCCCTATTAAAATTGGAATATACCTGGCCAAAAAAACACATTTTCAGGCAGACCCAATATGTCTGAAAGCCACTGGGATATTGCAGGACGAACCAAGGCATGCTAATCTGCAGGGAAGGTACTGTACAGTCATTGTGATGGATTGGTTGGGGGAAAACACGCTTGCTCCGCAAGAGCAACAAATGTGAGACAAGAATAAGAATATTAATGCACTGTGCAGGAAACATATCTGCCCATCTTATTCCTTCTGGCTTCAGAAATCACCTCTGAAAACGCAACGTTCAAGCTGAAAGGACTTCTGGTATGCAGGTTCCCTTCTGTCAAGGTTTTTTGGGGGCAAGGCATTCTTCCAAAAACATTCAGTAGAGGTCCCAAATGCAAGGGCAGCACTGGTAGGTAGCCTCACTACCTCAATACCTGAAACACATTGTCACCGACTGTAGGCATCCACGTCACTGACCCTGGCAGAATCAAGCATACATGATATTGAAAATTCAAGCCACATCAAGAATATATACCGGTAATGGAACAGAATGGCAGGGTTTACTATGGTACAATTTACCTAAACAATCCGACATATAACGATTATATAAGTGATTTAGGTCTTGCTTAGAAAGTTCGTTCCGCTGCTCTGTTCATCCCAACCACCCCTGTTCCACCTTGACTTCGAAGCTTTCTCCATCACGCCGCGCAGTGGCACAGAAGGCATCTAGGCCTTGAGCGCCTGCGTCTGGCTCAAACTTTCCTATGTCCAATCGCAATAATTGTTTGGATAATGGGTAAATTGGATCAGTACCAAAATAGCAATTGCTCAAATCATCCAATAGGGTACCAGAACTTGGCTCTCTGACCGTCAAACTTTACAGCCCCAAGAACCTACTGTGGATTACCAATTTTGACACCTACTCATATGGTCATGTAGGATCCAACTGCGTTCTAGGTGTTGGCGGTGAGAAGATCAACGCCAAACGCTACTTGAACCGAAGCCTTTCGTGCCCCGTTCATGGCAAAACACAATGATTTTGAGCTCATCTAGCAGTACTTTCCTGGCCATCCTTCCAAGTTATCCAATGAGTTGACCCATGTTTACCCATGCTGACCCCGTCCAGTCCAACCCCATCCTGGTTGCTGGGCTCCAGCCTGTTCCAGCTCGCGTACCGGTGAGCCGCGCAGCGTGCAAGGCTTGCAAGGCCGCCAAGATGCCATAGACCAGGACGGAGTAGGGAAGACCATTGGCATCCAACGTGGCACGGATGGAGGACACCTCAGCTCGAAACAAAAACGGTGGATGTTGAAGGTCCAACCCAGCAGTGCTCAAAACCCACAACGTCATTCCAATATACTGGCTGATCAATAGGCAGTCCTATAATGGACTGTGATAATTCCCAATATATTTGGTAGTATAAGCTCCTACAGTCATCAACCAACAGGGGTCTTGAACACTGCTCATGTGGCAAAATGGAGGAAAGGTACAACGAAATTATGGAGTGGTTCTACATGTCATTTCAAAACAACTGTGAATGTGGACAACTGATCGGAAATCTCGCAAGACCCAATCCAATTGTCCATTTCTGGGCAATAACACACCCGAAACTATCTGAAAAGCATCTGTAATCACTGGACATGATTGGGTTCTGGTCCAGAAACAGAGAACCCTTGAATTATTGTGCTCGGCAACCATCCAGAGTTCGTGTTTGAATCGCCGCAGTGAGAGGTTTACTGTTTGGGTTTCGCTCTTGTTGGTTGACATCCTCAACTGAAGATGGAACACAACTCTAGGGGGGCATATAATATGCCAAACCCATACCCCCATCAGTCCAATTGGTGTTATCATCCCATTTTGGTGTTTAGTTCACATCCCCATGATTGCTCATCTGCTGGTCACTGGTGGTTCGTGTCCCAAATTACTATGCCCTGGCAAAGTGCCTCATTTCGCTTGTATCAATGCCAACCTGAATTGGTTGAGCCCCCATGAAGCCTCTCCTACCCCATCTTTATGATCTTTGATGATCTTTGATAGTTCGATTCCCACGTGCGCAGCGAAGAAACCCCCACCCATTTCTTGAAATGCAAAAAAAAGAGAGACACACCAAACCATGTCTTTCATTTATATGCACTTACCCAATTTTACCAATTCGATTGTTTCTAAAAACCCATGCCCATTACAGGGTTCCCGAAAGAACTATGTCCAGGATCTCAAAGATTCTGTTTACTGGTCAATTTTCCAGGTGTCCAACTTTTCTACCTACTCCGGAGCATGGCCCAAATTCTTCAAAGTGGTCCATCTCCTACAGATCATGCGGTTATGTACCCATCCAGTTCATACCACCATCTTCAGAATGTATTTGGCTACACAGTGTATATGTATATATTATAGTATATCATAGTTATTCAGTTGCCACCAAGCGGCTGAAGGCTCCGCCAGGGCACTCAGTTGGCGCATGCGACGCAGTAGCTCGTAGAGGTGCGGGCTATCGGCCAGATACAAGCGCAAGGGTAAGCCCACGAAGAGAAGACCTGGTGAGCCAAGCACAAGGTGATGTAGAAATGGGAGAGAGTATATGGGGATTTCATGACATATTATGGGTGGATGTCACATGATTCGAGCAACGAAAATGATGTTTTTTTTTGTAGCCACAATGATGAAATGACGGGATATATGACCAACAATACGATCTGGATGGGTTTGAAAATCTGATACTGGAGAAATTATATACAGTACCCCTAGTATCCTATTTCAAGGCAAAACCAAATGGGAACTTGGACGATTTAACGGGATTAAACATGGAATTCTTCAATTTTCATAGATATACAATCAATCAATCAACAAAATGTCTCAAAATATCCGTTTCATTTAGTTAGAAAAACGTGGAGTTTCACCAACACAGTTGAGATCAAAAATGAGCCGGGCCAGCCATCAAGTTTATATTTATGCCGGCAAGCAGACTGGCGAATAACTTCATAGATGCCAATAGCGTCACAACAGACCCCTCTGACCCCATCGATGGGAAGACGTGACAAGCAACAACTGGCAACTGGTGCTCCAGGAAGGCAGAAATGAGAGCATCAAGGTCTACAAGCACGTCAGATCTACATGTTAGAGAGGACCCAAATAGGAATTGACAAGTCAGAGCTGAACCTATCTACCAAAATAGTTTTGGTTTACTGTTCTATCTATCTTTTGGGGGGTTGATTTGAAAGAACCAGCCACCTCCATCCTTTTTCACCCGCACCTCTCTTCATGTGCATGAAGCCATCGAATGGAGGCGATTTCGTGGCACCCAAGGCTTCCGCCATCTTCATGGTCTCTTTGCCAAAGGCACCCTGCCGCAAGGTCCAGTCGTAGCTCAGGTCCTTGAGGCAACGTTAGGGTGAGGCTGACTCAAAGAAGAGGTATGGAGGTAGCTGACTTTTTTGGAACAAAAGGAATGATCCAAAGTGATCACAGATTTCTGGGAATCCCTCGTTGGTTCGTCAACCTAGCTCGACACGTATCTATCCAAAAACTGAAATTGTGACCCAACTCATTGTACTAGTTAGTTGGTGAATAGGTCTCCCTAGTCAATCTGGTAGTATTAATCCATTTTGATACATTGTAACAACAGTGGATCGGTGATTTTTAATGGCTTACCTGCCACCTCTGCTGAGTTTCCAGGTGTTTGGTGGCCACCACCACCTTCATCTCCATGCGAAGAATGACTTTTCGGAAGTTCACCTGGAGCGACGGACAGAGACCACGCAGTGGGACCGTGCTTCATGGGCTCAGAGATCGAGGGCTTTGCGCTTTGCATCAAGATTCCAACCCCATGA
This sequence comes from Symbiodinium sp. clade C Y103, assembly GCA_003297045.1. Lineage (NCBI taxonomy): Eukaryota > Dinophyceae > Suessiales > Symbiodiniaceae > Cladocopium > Cladocopium sp. clade C. The sequence goes on from BGPT01001556.1 coordinate 14,612, forward strand.
GTGGCCAGACCCGTTTTAGGCCGGAAAAAAGTGCCCATCTGTCTTGCTAGGTCCAACAAGCTTTCGAACCCCGATTTCAAACGGTGCTGCCGAGGGGCTGCTCTGGAATGCGCTGCAGTCCATTGGATGAAGTGATCTCGAAGCAAGGGTCCTGCAAATTCCAAAGACAGGGAATGCAGAGGGCTGAACCCGAACATGCTTCGGCCCGGACCATGGTAAAAACAGCAAGTTCAGCTTGGCATTTCGATCAGGGGATGGTTTCCCAAATTTCGTGGAATGTTTATGAACCACATGAAAATACAAAGGAATATGGACCGCAAACATCTCCATGTATATGCTCAACTTCTCCACGCGGCTTTCTGAGCCTGCAAACTCGTCTAGGCCGTAGCGTCTTCCAACGTGGTCTCTGGGGGTATGCTCGATGAGATGTTGCCTGAGGTGGCTATAGCTGCGTCCCAAAGATGAGATGTGTAAATCCCCCAATAAATTAGACCATGGTTTCTGGGAGTGGTTTATATCATTAGGGGGATGGAATCATCTACATGTGTATATATATATATATGTATATATATATATACAGTGTATATATATATATATATCTGTGCGTGTGTATGTATCAATAATCATAATCAACATCATCATAATCATAATCATAGTAATAGTAATATCATATCATATCATATCACATCATATCACGTCATACTGTATATTATATATATATATACTCACAGATGATATATGATATAGTTGCTGCACTCTTCAGAACATGTCTGGCATGGAGTTGTTTACAACGCGCGCAAGACAAGCTGCATCCCTTCCATCCAGCCCTTCCCGGCCACGAAGTCTCTCTCTCGCATTTCGTACAACATCTGGCAAATACATTCCGCCGTCATTTGCCATTGCCGAATCCTGCACGCAGCCGGGCTTGCCACCGGGAAGCAATCAAGAGCGGTGGCTCGTTGCCCCGATTCAAGTCATCAGCTGAATGCGAATGAACAGCGCTTCCAACTTGCAACCTCCAGAAATATTTATTCCCAGCTACAGGCCCAAGGCGACCATTCCACTTCTAATCATGGGAGTCAAGCCAACCAAGGTATCTTTTTTGTGGGATCATAGAAACACGAGTCCATTGGCACATCTTTATCCACCTGTAACTTCACGTTGCCTTCCCCCAACTTCCAGTCCAAACAAATCACTGAGCACCTGCCATACAAAGCTTGCAATACAGAATTCCCGAATCCCCATCTTTTAGCGTCGTTGGTGTTGGCGTTGATCTCCCCTGTTCGTTCAGGACCTGGTTTGTGAGTGAATGCATATCAAAGCGAGTCCTCTTGGACACAGCCTGAGTTGACTGCGTTGGTAGAGATAAACATTTTTACTGTTGAATCAAATGCCTCATTCTGCAGGTGAAATCTCCCAGAGGGAACAAACTAAGAACATCCAGCCCCACCAGCCCGGCCGAATCTCTCTTGGCGGTCCTTTGTTGGTGGCTCGTCAGTGGAACATTGCCACTCGGCCCTTAGCTGTGTGATTGGTCATGGCTAAACAAATGGGTGAGGTGTTTGCATCTCTTGGTGCATCGTTGTGTGTACCTCGGAAAATATCGAATGAAATCTTGCCAATTGTCATTCCATAAAGGCACGGAAGGGAAAGAGGTGATGGTTTTTGGAACCTCCAGAACCGTTCCGGAATATCTGTTCAAAGAAATGAAAGCACCGATTTGAGATGGTAGTCATAGATTGAGGGAAATCTACGCTTCCAGCCATGCCTTTCAGTTTTCAAGGTCAGGCAACCTGTTGTTATTGTCTTGCTGGGCTGTGAAGTGGCTTTGCACTTCTGTCCTGCGCATGAAATCAGACAGGACTAGGGAAAATCCTCAGGTTCAGTGAGTAAACATAGGCAAACCCCGTACTTGGTTACTGAGTTGGTAGTAGATGTAATAGCCACATTTTTCCCATTTATATGTGGGATATACCCCAAATTGGTGGGTGTTCTGTGTCCAGGTTTGATAGCCAAACAGCAGGTCAACTCAGTTTCGGATGGCGATTTGAGCGGTTCCAATTTTGGCACCTCAATCAAGATCTAACATTGAAAGCATAGCGGGATGAATGCTTCTCACATTTCCCCCATCAACACCTTTTGGGGGCGCTGAAACCACCCAGGGACCACAGTGGAACTCAGGTCCAGCTGTCAAGCTTCTCGCTTCGCTTCTCGCTTCGCTTCTCGCTTCGCTTTTCGCTTCGGAAGATTCTTCGTGCTTAATTTGAACCTAGCAGCAGCATGCTGCAATCGCGGTCAATGATCCCATGCAGAACTTTCGAGACCATGAATGAGCGCCTGGTAAAAGTAAGGACTCCTGTGACTCAACATTGCCTTTATCACTAGTTGTGCAGGTGCTGAAGGTCAGTACTTCTAGATACTTCTAGATCATATTTCATCTCATCTCAAGCCTGATTTAAAGATGCTATATAAAGCCGTTTTTGCTATGTTTTAGGGGTTCCCAACCTTATGGGTCAACAATCATTTTGTGGTACTTGCTTTGAGATGTTTGAGGTCGCTGGAAGTTATCTAAGGTCGTAGCAGGACTCTTATTCTCCAACTCGTCAAAATCGAAGGCAAACATCCGCGGAGTTGCCCAGCGCGCCACGTCGTATCCAGCACCGAGCCCATGGCAAAATGGGGATGTGTCAATGGTAGCCCCGTACTCTGCAGGTCACATTCCCAGCATGAATATATAGATTGAAGACAGAGATTGAAGGATGTGAAAAACTACATCTGTTTGCTGGTTTCGAGGTTTTGTCATGTTTTGTCCCACATCCAACAAGAAAGTGGAAGGGCAGCGAAAACTACGAATACTCCACGACTCCACATTCCGAAGTAGCATCCTTTGCTAGCGATTCGCTGCAAGGCTGGCAGCAACTGGAGCCAACCGCAAGATTCTGTTCCCCTCACAGTCTGGTGGAACGACTAAGCATGTAGCAGTCATCACAATTCGTGTCTTTGAATCTAGTCAGAAATGGAAGTCTCAAGACACGAGACTATACCCAAAAATATACATACATATATATAAATACTATATTTCTAGTCGTGTTGGTTGCTAAGTACGTCTCCAGATCTCCGAGGGCCAGACATTGTATGCTAAGCCTTGAGAAGCGGCGAAGAAACTGCTCGTCTGCGTTGCCAAAGTGTATGTGGTCCTCGGCAAAAGTTCAAGCAACTCAGTAAAATAATCCTCTATTTCAATATGTATTGTAGCTATACATATATATATGTATATTTATACATATATATATATATATCGAAAAAGATTCAAAAAGCAGAAACTCTACTCACATTTATCAAAAAGTTGGAAGCAAGTGACAAATTAGCTAGATAATGCCGTAGCTTGAACGTGCTTCACCAACATTGGATGCTCTGAGTTTCAAACCAGTCTACTTGAGAGATAAACAAATACCACACTGGTACTGAACCTTTCCTGGTCACCTCTTGCATTTCAGCCTCCCCTCGGAGTCAAGCGACATTCGTGTTCCATTCACCTTGGCCAAGCTGCCAGTTTGGGCCGCAGCTGAGTTGTGAATCTGCGAGTCCAACACTGCAACTGTGTTTCGGGGTGCCCAACACCCAAATCCTCATGAGAAATTACTGCATCACATACACAAAGACTCTCATCTCATGTGTCGCACATAGCAGCATGGAATGTATTGTAGACATTTGTAGACTCTCAATCTGAGATCGGGACAAATGATGGAGGGGATGCAAGCTCAACTCTCCTGCCACAGGGTCGAGGTCCTGCAACCTGTGAGGCCTCAATCCTTGTGAGCTTGGAGGTAAATCCAACAACAAACAAGGTCATGGAGTCATGAAGCTCTTGGTGATTAGTGATGACAATTTAACATACCTATACATACCTAGTTTTTGCTGCTTCAAACTCCTGTGACACAAACAAACAAAAGGCTGGTTCTCAGCTTTTAAGTTCAACTGGAAATTTACTGGGAAACATAGGACAATTGGCCAAATATGTTGGTATCAACTGATGATTTCAAGAAGCAACCTGATTTGTCAACTGTGGTTTTCAAGCACCTGGTGACCCTGCCATTGAGCTCGCCAAAAAGTGGAAGAATTTCGAAGAAAAAGTTCAATCCACAAAGGACCTGAGCATGGGCAGTCCACCCAAGGGTCGGCTGCCTTATCCGTGGCTCTCATGACCGCCATTTTCACAGGGAAAACGATGATCTATCTTCCCTCTTGCCCTGCGTCAGCACCGTGTTTCAGATCCACAACATGCAACAACTGCGGCAACCAAGATACTGCATATATCAAAGCATATTTTGGCATTTCGCACATTCCATCCTTCAGCATGACCCAGCCTGCAGCGCGGTGCAAAAAGTGGAGTCAAGGTGACGGATTGCAGTCGATGGAGAACGACATCTGATTTGCATTGATTCGTAGAATGTAGACAGTTTACATTCCAAGACAAATAACATCGCAAAATCTATGCCATCTATGCGTGTGGGACTGGTGGATGACTTGAGGGACCCCTTGGCGGCCGGATCCTGGTTTGTCAAGTTTCAACAAGATGATGTGGCGATGTATGTACAATGTTCTGCCCCAGTAACTGCATTCCTGGATTTTTGAAGCAGCGAGTTTGCTGACCATTGAGTGATTTGCGTTTTGAGTTGTTCTGGACACTATTATCAACAGAACACTCACATGGTGGTCCCGGATTTTTTGAGGATTCCTTGCCGAGACGCCAAATGCCAACAGCAAACCTGTCAGCATGGCACCCGCCTCATGGGCGCTGGATAACTGGGTCCATGACCGCACAGCCAGAATTCAAATCCATGTTTCCCATCATCACCGTTGGTGATCAACCAAGAATGATTGACATGTTGCCTGCTCTCTTGCCCAAAGATCCAAGGAAACCCACATAGCCCATAGCCTTGAAAACCGTCACATGTGCCTCTTCCATATCCAATAAGATAGAAACAGAAAATACCACCATCTTTCCCGGCAGCCATTCATTTGCCACTTGTATATGGTGGCCCCGGAAAAATCATGAAAAATCGTGGAACCAAGACCAGCTGAGGGACCACATCCACTGCAATCAATTGCAGGATCAGCACGCCGCTGAAGCCAATCATCAAAACCTTCCACAGCCATTGTTGATCCTCAATTCACCCAAGGACTCCCAGTGAAAGGTCCGACCACGTTGACACCTGACATACCTGACAGACCTTACCCCACAGCCCCACTATTGAATCACTATATGTTTCATGGACCCATCCTTTCAAACCAATCATTTGTTTGACAAGAATGACACAAAATCCTCATGTCTGCATCTGCAGATTGACGAGTTCGCCATTTCTGACTCCAAATTTCCTTTGTCAAAAAAAATGCACCTCAATGCACTGAGGACAAAGCAATGATTTCTTGTGGAGGCGGACCTAATTGCACCATCAAATCCTCAGAGATTTAACGAGCATGTTCTTCGCCAGTGACAACCAACGTGTTTCCCTGATAAAATGGACCATCAAGTCACAGCAAATCACGGGGGTTCTTTGAGGCCCCCAGTTTTGGGACATGTCCAACTGCACAAAATGCCTCGTGCAAAGTCACAAGGTTGGGAACATTCACACACATCTCGGAGAACTCAACATGTTTCCTTTGAATAGTGAAAAATGGACATTTGTTGGCCCATCAGTACCTGCGAATTATGCGACATGCCACTGACAGTCGACTCAACAAGCAAGTGAATGTAAAGAAAATAACGGATTTTTTTTGCGGCGTTAACATTTACCCGTACCCCAACCATGAATGCAGTCAGCATGCAGGTGACACCAACATCGCACTCCTGCAATGGATAGGTCGGTCTGGTTGCAAGATTGTGTTACTGTACACTGTACACGTTGTTTTTTCCAGCTGTTCTGACATATTGCAACAGGCTGCACCAGATTTATTGCCGAACTGTCAGGCGCGCCATTCTTGTTTTTCAATGCTTTGTCATCGGGCAAACCCCTGCCTCTGCACAGATCATGGACTCTTCGGTGTGGGCGGGCTGGCCATCAGGGCCCGTGTCAGGCACTTACAGCTGCAGCATGGCAAACAGAACCAAATGTTTTGGCTGGTGATTTGTACGCATGCGTGGGTTAGCATGGGGATGCATGGGTTGATGAGTTGCCTTCAACCTGCATGCAAAACGAAAGGTCCGTGCGTGAGTGAGATTCGTACCTCATACTGGATGTTTCAGGACACAAGTGGCAGAATGGAGGATTATTTTTTGGGGGGATGTGTTTTTTTTGGGGGGTTGGTTTCCTGGTTTCTTGGCCTCTGTGGTTTTTGGTTTCTCGGTTTCTTGGTTTTTTTGGTGTTTTTTTTCTTTAGTGATTTTTTGGTTTCTTTGGTTTTTGGTTTTGGGTTTCTTGGTTTCTTGGTTTCTTGGTTTCTTGGTTTCTTGGTTTCTTTGGTTTTTGGTTTCTTGGTTTCTTGGTTTCTTGGTTTCTTTGGTTTTTGGTTTGGTGGTCTTTTGGTTTCTTGGCTTTTGGTTTGGTGGTTTCTTGGTTTCTCAGTTTTTGGTTTTTGGTTTCTTGGCTTTTGGTTTCTTGGTTTTTTGGTTTCTTGGTTTCTGGCTTCTTGGTTTCTTGGTTTCTTGGCTTTTGGTTTCTTGGTTTCTTGGTTTCTTGGCTCATACATCTATCTATCTATCTATCTATCTATCTATCGATCCATCGATCCATCGATCCATCGATCCATCTATCCATCTATCCATCTATCCATCTATCCATCTATCCATCTATCCATGCCTTCATCTATCCATCTATCCATCTATCCATCTATCCATCTATCCATCTATCTACCTACCTACCTATCTATCTATCCATGCCTTCATCTATCCATCTATCCATCTATCCATCTATCCATCTACCCATCTATCCATCTATCCATCTATCCATCTATCCATCTATCCATCTATCCATCTACCCATCTATCCATCTATCCATCTATCTACCTACCTACCTATCTATCCATGCCTTCATCTATGTATGCATCTATCTATCTATCCATCTTTACTCCATATTTGCAGCATTTCTGAGGTCCACCTTGTATTTACGCGGTACTTGCAGCATTTCTGACTTCCAGCCTCGTATTTACTAGGTATTTGTAGCATTTCTGACTTCGAACCTTTCATTTACTAGGTATATGCTACCTTTTGGGCGACCTACATAGTGCATACATTCCCTCAAAGTACTTACGTATTACCGAAAACCATATATATGCTACGTATGATATACCACACACATGCTTCTACATCGTACCTTTGAACTACCCACATACTACCTAAAGACGATCTCTATACTCCATCAACCCTCCCNTATGCTACGTATGATATACCACACACATGCTTCTACATCGTACCTTTGAACTACCCACATACTACCTAAAGACGATCTCTATACTCCATCAACCCTCCCCACCCCATATAATATATATATATATATATCAAATATTTCACAGTGTCATTTATTTGTATATCATATATGTATGTATATATGTAAAATACATACATATATATATATATACATTCGTATGTTTGTATGCCATAATTTATCATGCATATGTGCATATATACATATATATATATATATATGTAATACATATTATTATCTATATATATCATACATAATTGTATATATCTATATATAGAAATGTCATACATATCATATGTATATATCATACATATCATAGGTATATATCTTATACTTCACATACATATTCTATATACACAACATATGTATAGCATACATATATGATATATCATAGAGACAACATCCCCACCCCACCCACCCCACCCCCCGTGGTGGGGAATATTTGGGTCTATTTCGCGCGGGTGGCATTCGCGTCAAAATCTACAACATCTAGGAAGTAACTCTTCTATATTTACTTCTTCNTATGCTACGTATGATATACCACACACATGCTTCTACATCGTACCTTTGAACTACCCACATACTACCTAAAGACGATCTCTATACTCCATCAACCCTCCCTACCCCATAAAATATATATATATATATCAAATATTTCACAGTGTCATTTATTTGTATATCATATATGTATGTATATATGTAAATTACATATATATATATATATACATTCGTATGTTTATATGTCATCACTTATCGTGCATATGTAAATATATATATATATATACATGTCATACATATTATATATATATCATACATAACTGTGTATATATAAATGTCATACATATCATATGTATATATCATACATATCATAGGTATATATCTTATACTTCACATACATATTCTATATACACACCATATGTATAGCAAACATATGTGATATATCATAGAAACAACATCCCCACCCCACCCCGCCCCACCCCACCCCACCCCACCCCCCACCCCAACCACCCCCCTAGATGTCACCTCCTAGTAGTACAATATCAGAAGATGTTTGATCCACAACTGGCAATTTTTGCATACTTGCTTCGTTGCATATTTCTCGTAACGTAGACGGCAGCAGAAACAAATTGCATCAAGTCAAGGGAAAATGCACGAAAACATCGAAAATGAAGGAAAAACAATGGAAACATAAAGAAAAGGAATGGAAAATGAAAGAAAAGCTATGGAAAATAAAAGAAAAGCAATGAAAATTGAAGGAAAAACAATAGAAAATGAAGGAAAACCATGGGAAAATTAATGAAAACCAATAGAGAATGAAGGAAAACAACGCCAAAACAAAAAATACTTTCTTCGAGCGATCCCCACCAAGTGACATTCTATCTGATATATTTATATATATATATATGTATTCGACATTTTCACATTCTTTCTGACATTTTATCTGACATATATTCTGACACTGTTTCTGACATCCACTGGCATCTAGTCTGGCATTCTATCTGACATATATTCTGACATTCGACCTGGCATTCTATCTGACATTCTTTCTGACATTTTATCTGACGTATATTCTGACATTCTATCGGACATTCTCTCTGGCATCTCGTCTGCCATTCTATCTGGCATTCTATCTGGCATTCTTTCTGACAATCTACCTGGCGTTCTATCTGACATTCTTCCTGACATTTTATCTGACGTATATTCTGACATTCTATCTGACATTCTATCTGACCTCTAGTTTGGCATTCTGTCTGACATATATTCTGACATTCTACCTGAAGTCCGGCAGTGCCCACTGCTATCTGTTGCTGGCAGATAAGTCCGGCAGTGCCCACTGCGATCTGGAGCTGGCAAATGAAGTCCGCCAGTGCCCACTGCGATACGGAGCTGGCGGCTGAAGTCCGGCAGTGCCCACTGCGATCTGGAGCTGGCAGATAAGTCCGGCAGTGCCCACTGCCATCTGGAGCTGGCACATGAAGTCCGGCAGTGCACACTGCGATCTCCTGCTGGCAGATGAAGGCCGGCAGTGCCCACTGCGACCTGGAGCTGGCACATGAAGTCCGGCGAGGAGAAGGAAGAGGCGGAGGAGGAGAAGGACACCTCTTCTATAATCTAACAACCCTCACCTGGCAGGTGCGGAAAAAGAGTCCCTTAAAAAATCTGCACCCTGGCTGACTTCACCATGAAAAATGTCTTTTCTCTGGACTTCAGCGCGGTCGAAGCTTGAAGTTGGTTGCGAGCACACGTTGGTTGATCATCACCTCAGGTTTGTGCAGAACCATGGAAAACGACCCGCGTAAAAATGCTTTACCTCCAAAAACTTCGGTGTTCCAATTCCATCGCGATGCAAAATTCAAAGAGTAAGAATCATGTTTCCCATAAAGAAGTGAAATATCCCCTTTTGCTTACTTACCCAGACTTGGTGATCATGGGACCCCGCGCTGGCTCGGCCTTCGAAAGGTACAATGTTTATTGACGCGGCAGTCCTACCAAGTGCCAAATCAAGCAACACCACAAACTAGCCTCTGCTTTCCAAATCAAATTTCTTCGCAACGCTGTTTGGGAGAGTCAACGCTGACGCCTCCATTGTCTAGACCTTCTGTTCCAAGGCTTCGATCTGCGCCTTGAGCCCACGGATCTTCAAGGCAACTCGTCTTTCAATGGACGAAGTTGTTGCTCGATCCTGGGGTTTGGGATGCGTCAACTTTTGGTGGGGAAGTGGCATATTACTTCCATGAACCGATCCAAGCTGACTTCAACATTCCACATCCTGACACTCCTTTGGCCAAAATTATCTGCATTCAATCATGCGAAGACAGCATTCAATGCTTCGACACTGGGACGCTGACAGGTCTTCCAAATTCTCCGGCGATTCCTGAAACAAGATCGCAGGAATCTTTGGACGACATTGTTCAACTCATGAATGACCACCCGGATGCTGATCATAAAAAGCATGATAAACATTGCCAAGCATGACAAGACATCATTCACCGGCGCTTATCTTAGTCAAGGTTTCAACTTTCGTGACTGTTCCAGTTCCCATATGCCACTCTTGGCTGGAGCACCTCAGACTCACTGCCGATATCAAACATCTCAGGCTGCGCCTGGCCCAAAAGGGCGCTGTCAGTAAAGGTCCCTGGCTACTTACTTGATAGCCCACCCACTTGACCAGAAACACGAACTCGAGTCCAACCTGTACTTCACATCTTGCTCAAATTTGACCCGTAAACCATGTATTCAGGTCAGTTGGGACCTGCCCGGTGAGAGCACCTTGGACTCACCATTCGACGGGCTGCTGATGCCGAATATCTGAGTGCACGACGCTGTGGGTCCCTATGTTGTACCGTGTTTATTCATGTTTTTTGAAGGGAAAGGGGATCAAACGCCCCCAAAAAAATATCTCCTTCTTGCTTTTGCTATGCGGTAATTCTTCTCAATGACCTACCCTGAGCAAATTCCTGGCTTAATTCCTCTGCTGGCTCAGTCATGGACTTCAATAATTTGCCTTCTCAAACATATTATCATAGCTACATTTAAAATGATATATAGTGGCCCACTTGCAGATAGAAAATTGTGAAAGTGTTACAGTTTGGCAAAAATGACAGATAAAAGAGAATGCAGATAGAAAATTTAAAAAAAAATGAGCCAAAAATCACGAAAACGTGTATGTATATATATATATGTATACATACACGTAATCCTATGTTTATGGAGCAGGGAATAGGGAAAAAAATCACAGACAGAAAATTGATGGAAAAATACCTTAAAAACATCACAAAACCATGTATATATATACTTGAACATGACTTATCCAACGGCGAATCCGGAATTGTCTATCTGCAGATTTTTTTACAGGTTTACGTAAACTGTAACTTTTGGTCCGTTTGTTCTATCTGTCGTTTTTAAGGCAGTAAATTCTGAACTTTTCAGAGTTTGTCACAAATCAAAAATTAAAGAAACAAATAGAAAATTACGGACTAGAAAAGCACGAAACCTTGTATAAATATATGCATATATATAGCGGGTCAAGGCTTGAGGTTCCCCGGAGAACGAAGGAACCTCGGTTCTTGACATATAAAATATAGACAGGTTTACAGAAGGGTGGGGGGGGTGGGGGGGGTGTAATGTCATGTTCGTGGAGTAAGAGAAGAAGATGCTGTAGTGGTAATCTTCGTTGCTGTATACAGCAGGGTGGGGTGGGGGTGTAATAACGTCATGTTTGTGGAGTAAGAGAAGAAGATGCTGTAGTGGTAATCTTCGTTGTTGTATACAGAAGGGTGGGGGGGGTGGGGGGGTGTAATAACGTCATGTTTGTTGAGTAAGAGAAGAAGATGCTGTAGTGGTAATCTTCGTTGTTGTATGCAGCTTTAACATGTCACCGTCACAAAGTGAATGGTGCTTTGCCTCCTGCAAAGAGCTTCAAGACGCCATTGTGGACATGCTGAGAAAAAGGCCAATGTGCATTTCGCCCATGGTTCTCCAATGAATTATGACATTTTGCTCCTTTCAAAAAATAATGACGAAATCTCTGAATGCTCATTATCATTTACAGTGGTTTTAACCAACAACCCCTGAAACATGATAAAAAAAAAAAAGATCATGAACTTCCTAAATTTCATTCCAACATACCCGAAACATGTTGTCCGCGATATGGATGTCTTCCCTGAAATTTACAATTCATGGAAAGCCACGAAATGCTGTAAAATACAGTAAAAAATGACATTTTCTCAGCTTGGAAAAGTTGCACCTGCATCGTGCTCCGGGGAACCACAAGCCTTCACCCTATATATATATATATATACACCAAAAACTTTCCATCTGATTTTTTGGAAGCAAAACAAACAATGAGACAGTGGATAAACACACTCTCAAACCATACATATATATACATATGTGTATATATATATATATATACATATATATATACATACATACATACATACATACATACATACATACATACATACATACAGATATATGTATATATACATTTGTATGAATTTACATATATATACTTTTTTGCATGAATTTCAGATCGCAGAAACTGGATTGAACACTTAATTGTGGAAAATAATGAACACTGAAAGAAACACGTCCCGAAATCATGTATACTTATATATATATATATGTGTGTATTGCATTGTATTGTATGTATCAGTCCCAGATTGCAACACAACGAAAATACATTTAACAATGACAATAAACACAGAACAAAAAACTCACAAAACCATGTATCACAATATAGATATATGTATGTATCAACTTTTAGAGCACAGAAGAAACAAATAAACATGTGATACGGTAATGTTCGTCGGATTGCGTACTTCCTCTTATCAATTTCATCATGTTTTTCATCAATTCTCATCATGTCGTCTTTGTTTTTACATTGCTCTTATCATACTTCATAATTTCCCCATCACTTTTCAAAATTTTCTCATTGCGTTTTGCATACAATTTTCATCGGTGTTCATCATTTTTCTCATCAATGTCCATCATTAGTCAATTGTTTTTTACAGTTTTCATCATATTTCACCGTTTTTTCATCAACTTTCAGCATTCTGTCATAGTTTTCGCATCGTTCTTATCATAGTGCATCATTTTTCTCATCCATTTTCACCATTTTGTTATATCTTTTGAGTGGTACCATGGATGTTTTATATAAAATAATCACATGGCGCAGTAAGATTTTTTGTTTTACCTTCCAAAATACTCCCAAATTAATATAATCTTGCAACACGTATCTGTGAAAATTTTCTATCCGTGATTTTTGCGCCTTTGGGAATTAAAAACAAATTGGTGTGGAATTGATTTGGGAATTCCTTTCAATTATGTTAAGATTTTTTGGGTTTAGAGGTTGTGCTCCATTTTTTTCATTGGTTTTCATTGATTTTTCCATGATTTTCCCATGATCTTCATGAATGTGTCCGTGGTTTCATCGATTGGTCCATGATGTTCACCACTTTTTCCATTGTTTTCATCATTCTTCCATGTGTTCCACCGATTCTTCCAGAGTTTTCATCGATGTTTACATGGGTTTGATCGAGATTTTCAACTTTTGGCACCCATGTTTCCATGGTTTTCATGACGCTGTCCATTTGTTTTATCGATTTGCTCGATGGTGTTCATCGATTTCTTGATGGTTTTCATCGATATTTCCANCACCCATGTTTCCATGGTTTTCATGACGCTGTCCATTTGTTTTATCGATTTGCTCGATGGTGTTCATCGATTTCTTGATGGTTTTCATCGATATTTCCATGGGTTTACTTGTTTTTCACGGTGTTCATTGTTTTTCCTTGTTTTATGATTCATTATGATATCATGTATATANTCTTGATGGTTTTCATCGATATTTCCATGGGTTTACTTGTTTTTCACGGTGTTCATTGTTTTTCCTTGTTTTATGATTCATTATGATATCATGTATATAAGTGTAAACGATATATATATATTATCAATCTGATATATGATATATATGGTTCCGTGTTCCGTGTTGCTGGCCGCCCCCCCACCCCCAGGGGGGGTCCCAGGTATCATCCCCACCCACCCGTTCTATTTGGCAAGCTATTTGCAGCATTTCTGAGGTCCAGCCTCGTATTTACTCCATATTTGCAGCATTTCTGAGGTCCACCTTGTATTTACGCGGTACTTGCAGCATTTCTGACTTCCAGCCTCGTATTTACTAGGTATTTGCAGCATTTCTGACTTCGAACCTTTCATTTACTAGGTAGATGCTACCTTTTGGGCGACCTACATAGTGCATACATTCCCTCAAAGTACTTACGTACTACCGAAAACCATATATATGCTACGTATGATATACCACACACATGCTTCTACATCGTACCTTTGAACTACCCACATACTACCCAAAGACGATCTCTATACTCCATCAACCCTCCCCACCCCATACAATATACATATATATCAAATATTTCGCAGTGTCATTTATTTGTATATCATATATGTATGTATATATGTAAAATACATATATATATATATACATATACATATATATATATATAGATATATATATATATACATATATATATATATACACATACATATACATTCGTATGTTTGTATGCCATAATTTATCATGCATATGTGCATATATATATAATACATATTATATATATCATACATAATTGTATATATCTATATATAGAATGTCATACATATCATATGTATATATATATATATATCATACATATCATAGGTATATATCTTATACTTCACATACATATTCTATATACACACCATATGTATAGCATACATATATGATAGACAACATCCCCACCCCACCCCACCCCCCCCCCCCACCCCAACCACCCCCCCCCACCACACCACAGGGGCCCCCTATTCTCACTCGAAAAGCAACTAGCCAGCTTCCCGGCTGGCTTTCGTATCTTTTGCAATTTTAGCTAGAAATCCATGCTTGAAACTCATAGAGTTCAGACAGGGCTCCTNCGAAAAGCAACTAGCCAGCTTCCCGGCTGGCTTTCGTATCTTTTGCAATTTTAGCTAGAAATCCATGCTTGAAACTCATAGAGTTCAGACAGGGCTCCTTCAAGCAAAAGTTCAAGATTGGTGGTTTGGCATGGTTTAACAGGGGAGGAGCAAGGAAAGGCCATGGCTTGGCAATCTGACACAAGGGTTGCACCACAAGCCTTGTGGTTTCCATTGTGATATGTTGTTGATTTTCTGGCATGACTCGGCAAAAGCAATTGCACACCTCTTTCGGCCCTCCAGTTCGATTCTGTGTCGGACTTTGAAGTCATCACTCTGTGGGGACTGTGGGACTCAACCAATCAAGTCGCTGAGAAACTCAGCGAGAAAGGGTGAAACTCGTGATCTGCTCTGTGAAGCAAAGCTGACGGCAACAGGCTGGAGGCTCCAGAACATTCTGCCAAAGCATGAACGATGTCAAAGGTTCACAAACCAAGATCCACTATCATGATTTGAGTATATATTGATGAGTCATGCTATCTCTCACACATACGACGTATGTATTTCTAAATTTGAGTCACCAGCAGGGACGTGCACATTAGCTTGAGTATATCATTCGCTGCCCAATTTTTGAGCTGCGAAAAAGCACAAGGCTGCCAAGGTACTCAGAAGAGCATCTGGAAGTGCCATTCCTGCAACAACAACAACGAAGATTGAAATCTGAAATGTTGAAAGAGCCGGACCAGAGCTCGTTTTGTTCAGTCCGAAATCGTTCGTGCAGAGCTGAAACGGTCGTGATTGGTTTGATTCCAAACATTTCCAACCTTTCATTCTCTCCAGAGGGAAGTCGATGCAAAGTGAGGCAGTTTTGGACGCTACCCCTTTGCTGAGGGATCCTAGACAGATGTGTGGAACAGCTACATATTCCCTCACAACAAAGAAGAAGCCAACACAACTAGAATTACAACATATTCCAACTAACATCGTCATCTCCAGTTCCACGATCTATCTTGCAACTTCGAACACTTTGAAACTTCGTGCCCTTACTTCCCCTTGCATGATTGATGGCTGTGTCTTTTAGGTTGGGTTACTCTCAGTTTCTTCAGCTCAAACTCTTCTAGCATCTGATCTGCCAAACTTTTTTTTGGCAAACTTCCCACGCCTTGCCTGCCTCGGCGGACTTTGAAGCATGACAAACATTGTGAAATATTGTGAAGGTGAAACGCCGATTCCGCATGTGCCGGTACGATTCAGCCACAAGTATCATGTTGTTCTGCATGTGACAAAGGCAATCCAGTCACAGCCTTTGACAATTATCTAAGCTACTGGCCAAACATGGGCAGGCTTTGTCCTCCCAACACTTGGAGAGCAGAGAGCAAAGTATGCGTACTATACGCAAACATATCTTGTAAATTCTTGTAAAAGTTACAATATATACATCAAATACCTTGACCGCCAAGACCAGCAAAAAATCCGCAAAATTCCTGGGGTCAACGCTAAATTCTGAGGTATCTGCGCAAAAACCTAGAAACCTTTGTTTTTGACTGGAAACCTTGGATATTTATCTTCAAAACCCGTACGTTACTTGTACTCAACCGGTACTCCACCAGTACCACCCGATCTTGACATGGCACAGGGGGTAGGGGGAAAAAAACAGGGGGTCTTGTCTGAAAACACCGGTGAATCGGGTGATGTTTTACACTCAAAGACTTCTGTGAATTTGTGAGTTCCAGGCTGATTAAATTGGAACTCTCCACTCGTGGACCCCTTCAGCAAATCAATCACCTAGGTCCCTAGGTCACTTCTGGGCATAAAAACAGGGGTCACCTGCGATCCTAAAAACTTCCATCCAAAGGGCNGTGGACCCCTTCAGCAAATCAATCACCTAGGTCCCTAGGTCACTTCTGGGCATAAAAACAGGGGTCACCTGCGATCCTAAAAACTTCCATCCAAAGGGCAAGCGACCCCAAACAAAAACAACCCGTACAACACCTTGGGTCGGGGTGGTGGGGACCGGGTTGGAGTACAAAATATCTAANAAACTTCCATCCAAAGGGCAAGCGACCCCAAACAAAAACAACCCGTACAACACCTTGGGTCGGGGTGGTGGGGACCGGGTTGGAGTACAAAATATCTAACATTAGAAATGACAAAAAAAACGAGTTCAGGCAGGGGGCTAGGGCACGACGTAACACTGATTAGGTGTCATTTATGTGAAGAATCAACGAAGAAAGAGAAGAAATGCGGTTGGCTTGTTGAGAGTCATGACTAGATGCAAAATGCTTCAAACGCCCTGCCTGTATAATCATCCCAAGTATCATATCCATTCATATCCCAAGTTCCAACAGGTGCCTTTATAATGGGTTTTAATGGGTGNAAATGCTTCAAACGCCCTGCCTGTATAATCATCCCAAGTATCATATCCATTCATATCCCAAGTTCCAACAGGTGCCTTTATAATGGGTTTTAATGGGTGGTCCTGACGCTGCGGTTTTCCATTCATCCGTTCCTTTTGGAAGGAATGCACTGCCAGAACCATCCCACACAACCCAAATCATTGCAATTGAGGAAAAACAATTTAAACCCACAAAACAATTCGAGAATACCAGAATCAAAAAAAANTGCACTGCCAGAACCATCCCACACAACCCAAATCATTGCAATTGAGGAAAAACAATTTAAACCCACAAAACAATTCGAGAATACCAGAATCAAAAAAAACAAAGACAAAAAAAAACTGGTTTCAAAATCTGGAGTTTAGGGGGTCGTCTCTGCCATGAATCAGCAATGGCGTTTCATGGTTTGCTAATTTGCTCGTCTCCTGGACCTCCTTCTGCAGCTCTATTTTCCGAAAAGTGTGGGATTCCCTCAATAAATTGTGGTATGTCTTTGCGCGTTCCCTTTAAAAGAGCACAACATCTCTTTGAGAGCGATGCGTTTACAGAGACCTTTGACATGCGCGAAGTTCCTTTAAATCTTTAAAAAGGATAGTAATGCACTTTATTGGAAGGATACAGCACTATTTCCAAGTAGAATCCGTTTGCGCAGTCCTATTTAGAAAGAGTATGGTATGCCATGGTTTGTTTGCTAAAGAAAGCGTGGTAGAAGTGTGTGTAAGTGTGTGTGAGTGTGTGTAAGTGTGTGTGAGTGTGTGTGTGTGTAACCTCTGAATAGAGGTAAAACTTCTACTTCATTTTATTATATGGCAGGGGGCCGCCGGGGGCCCGGGGGGTCGGCGGCCAACGAAGACGCCCCCCGGGTCCCGTGTAAACGTACCTGCCTTTATATATATTTTTATATTGTCCCGCCCCTGGGCGCTTTTAAGTCGCAGCTGGGGGGGACCTATAATATATTGCTGTTGCTTTATACTGTCAATGTCTCCTGTNATATATTTTTATATTGTCCCGCCCCTGGGCGCTTTTAAGTCGCAGCTGGGGGGGACCTATAATATATTGCTGTTGCTTTATACTGTCAATGTCTCCTGTCATTATATATTTATGTTCATCTTTTCAGGTTTATTGTTTGTGTTTTTTGCACGTCAGATGCATTCTCCCTACAAAATTCGATAAGCCATTTCCATTCAAGTGTGTTACTCATGTCGGAATCCGTCATGGTGGCATGAGCCCCTCGGGGAATACCTTTCTAGGTAAATCGCTGGATCCTTCGACTTGACCGCGGAATTACAATTTAGCAATGGTAATTCGTTTAAGTAAAGTGAAACAGTCGTTCACCTTTCATGGTCTCACACTGTCGTTGTCGATTTGTTGAACAACNGGAATTACAATTTAGCAATGGTAATTCGTTTAAGTAAAGTGAAACAGTCGTTCACCTTTCATGGTCTCACACTGTCGTTGTCGATTTGTTGAACAACTGACCGCCGTGCCTGGCCCTCACTTCTTTTGGATACAACAACTGGCCGCTGTCCTGGGCAATCACCATTTCGTTACAGCAGTCGATACCTGTCGAACTATGTTGAAACAGCTGCCCGCCGTGTGGGATCTCCATTTTTCGACTGACAGAGTGTGGAAACCTTCTTCTTTCAACGTTGCTCAAGAGAGACAAACTGAGTCACTCAGCAAGTGTCACATCATGATCAAGGCAACAGGCCATGCTTGCAGGTATGGTGATTTCTTGCTCTTTATGGTTATTTGGTGAGGTCAGTTGTGCACGTAATTCATTTTGACTACTTCAGCCGTCCATGGCACTTGGGCGCAACTAAGAAATTGACAGCAGAGGGCCCTTGAGCCTGATCACGACTCTTGCATGTTTGTACTAGAGTGCCTCACTTCAATTAACTAGTCCCCCATTGGTCCCCTATTTTATGTGTTGTCCCTTCGTTCCAGGTCAGGTTTGGGTCCTTGCGTTCCTAGGTAGGTTTTGGCTCTCGCCTTGTAGGTTGTGTCAGGCGCTTCCGTCCGCCCCCCCCTCCTCTGGTTTGGGTTTGGTCCGTCGTCTGTCCGCCGTTTTTCTTTGCCCTTGCCTTTTCAGGGTTTGCCCGCTCCGGGCTAGGT
>BGPT01001556.1:41594-63711 GCA_003297045.1 Symbiodinium sp. clade C Y103
CAGGTTGCCATCGTCTTCCCATCGTCTGTGAAGACAGGAAGGTCTCCGTCTTGGTCCACACCAACGACGGTTGCTTTCGTTCCGCCTGGGATGACTTCACTGCATGGCCATGCGACATGCAATACATTTCAAGAAACAAATCCAATCCATGCAAGTTTCAACACTTGCAGTGCCAGGATGTGCCAGGGCGTGCGTGAGCCNNNGCATGGCCATGCGACATGCAATACATTTCAAGAAACAAATCCAATCCATGCAAGTTTCAACACTTGCAGTGCCAGGATGTGCCAGGGCGTGCGTGAGCCATACTCTGCTTTGAGACTTACTAAGGTCCCCGACAAACATCCATGATTCTGCAACCCACGGTGAAGATATTGAAATCGTACTCGACACTCCTGTGTATCACAGCACCATCACATGCCGGAGNAAGGTCCCCGACAAACATCCATGATTCTGCAACCCACGGTGAAGATATTGAAATCGTACTCGACACTCCTGTGTATCACAGCACCATCACATGCCGGAGCGTCTTGCAACACTGAACCCCAACAACGAGACACCGAAAAAGGCATCGAGTATAGTCAGGTGGGGTGCACAGGTGCACGGGGTACGCCAGGTGGGCCGGGTGCGCCCAGTGCGCCGGGTGCGCCTTGGGCCATCGATCCAGGGCTGCATGGCCCGTTCGATGGGCTTCAAGACCGCCTTGGCGACCTGGCACAGTTAATGTTTCGCACCTTGACCCATTTGTAATTGTTACATTTCGTTACATATTGTATTGACCAGGAAAAATGGCTCAACCGAAGGCAAGTTTTCAAAACCGCTCTTTCCACTTTCAGCTAAATGCGTTTTTGCTTGGTTGCCCAAAGACTGCCACAAATGTTTCATTCTAGATGCTTTGGATCATTTAAGAACTAACAAGAATTTATTCTATGATTGCAAACAGCCGGTTGCAGCACGGTCTCGTGCAATTCTTTGAAGAATGAGCAGATTCCACCAAATACATGGTTTACCACCGTTTGAAAGCTGTTCAAGTCAACATGATTGTTTTCCCTCCCTGTGGCCAGTAGCTGTAGCTAGAAGTTGAAGGCCAGGCGGGCAGCAAAGGGACTACAGTACAGACCTAGGATGTTCAGTTTCCATTTTATTACCCGTGTAGGACACTTCAGGTGTGCATTGCCAAGCTTCAAGATTCCAGCACCAAAGAAACATTGTGGCTCTGCTGGCTTTCGTCATCCACACCTTCTTTCCATCTTGGGGGTTATGCTTGGAAACACCTCGTGGCAAGTGGGCAAACTGCCCTGGTGATCAGCTGCAGTGCGAAGTTCAATCTTAAGACGATCTTGCAAAAAGAGGTCCAGGTGATGACATGTGACGACGACGTGATGGATAAATGACTCCCAAGATCTCCCAAGTCATTCAAGTATAGTTGCAAAGTATTGCAAAGAAAGCCACAAGATTTTACCGTGTAATCGAAAGTTCTTACATTTATATACATTTATATACATTTATATACATTTATATACATTTATATACATTTATATACATTTATATACTTTTATATAGTCCATAATCATCCATCTATCTGAGGCCTCAACACCAAAACTGCAAGCGTCACACGGCTCCAGAACACTGGGGCACCGAACGCAATGATGTCAGCAGCGTCCCCCGAGCTCTTCCATTCAAAAAAGCGGCCCGGCGTCGGCGGGACGTCNAGAACACTGGGGCACCGAACGCAATGATGTCAGCAGCGTCCCCCGAGCTCTTCCATTCAAAAAAGCGGCCCGGCGTCGGCGGGACGTCCTTCAGATCCAATCCGCGGGCCCATGTCAACCATTTCAACACACTTATCAACAAAGCATTCGTGAGCCAACATCCTCATCTGACTTGATCCACTTTCCGTCTAAATTTTGAAACATCTTGACAAACACTTTGGGAGCGATAAAACAGATGCGTGGTGATTCATTCATCCACTGAATACACCTTCCTGTCCTCAGCAGTACCATGAAGAGCAAATAGAATATNAGCGATAAAACAGATGCGTGGTGATTCATTCATCCACTGAATACACCTTCCTGTCCTCAGCAGTACCATGAAGAGCAAATAGAATATGACGGGCATTAATAACAATGAGAGAAGTTCTCCACCTTGGATGCGAACAGAACACCTGGGTTTCATGTGGAATGTGCAAGATCAATGAAGATCAATGAAGATCAATGAAGATCAATGAAGATCAATGAAGATAATGCTTCTCAGCCATGATGTCCAAGCATTTTGCAATCAAACCACGGACCGAGACATCTCAAAGTCAAAGCGAAACTCGAGCAACGAACGCAAACATGTCTCAAGTGACTGCTACGAGTTGCGTTGGGCGGAAGGAACTGAAACCTTCACAGGTTTCACCTCAGCGATGGCTTGTGGGCAAGCAAGACTCAACACAAGGCAACTGATGCATGTTGCCCACAGAAAACGGATGAAATAAGAGCGTACAGAGTGTCATGTTCTGAATACATGTTGCATGGGATATCAAGTCAGGAAGCCAAGAAAACTGATGACTTTGGGAATCTTGAAGAAAGGCATCCACAAAAAGTCACAAAGCCAGAATTAATCTATTGGACCAGCCAATATAAGACGGAGGCTAAGGCCTCCATTCACTCAGAAAAACACAAATCTCTGTGCTTGGGTTGGATGTACCATTGAAGCACAAACACAGGCTGCAAATGTGAGTTTCAAAGCCAAGAGTCCGGGAAGAAAACGAAATCTTGCATCGAGCAGAAGCAGAACCTCAGTTCGTGTCGCTGGTGTACGCATGTCTCGGTCAGTATGTTCGTCCTGGAATCAAACGTAACCTCCCTGAAGGCTTCAAGGCATCACGATCCAAGAAAAACGATTCCCACAAATAGACAAAAATTTTATACAAATCATTGGCTAGATGATCCTTGATCACTCTGCCCAGTCTAAGTTGTCGACAACCAATTCATAAGTCTTTCGGCCGCTATTCCAGGTGTGGCTCTGAGTCCCCCAGCACTCCAGGGTCGGAAGGAAGAAGGAAACGCCCAAAAGTGTTTCAAACGAACAAACGGCTGCATGGACCGTGTCAAGTGATGTCAATTTCGATGGGAGAAAACAAAAAATTTGGCTTCACAAAGTCTTCCCTGATTGGAAGTTGGAAGTTGTTGGATGTTGGATGTTGTTGGATGTTAAGGGCCAAACCCTAGATCATTTCACGCCACTCACAGGTCTAGCTGCGCCTCCCCCAAGTTTCTGCTGATCATCAACGGAGAGATAGTTGGTTTGGATCGGGAAATCAAATTAATTAAGTTCTTCACTGACGATCCTCGCTCAAGTGGCGCACCTGTTGTTGCAACGGGGATTGCCATGCTGGTCGTCCCCCAGGCTTTGGGTTTGGCTCAACCGACCCCTTCATAGGGTGGCTGAGGGTGGGCTGCGAATTTTTTCAAGAAGACATGTTTGTAAGTACATGAACAAATTGCACAGTGACATTTGAAGGCCATTGCCATGACAATGTTGTTGGGCGCAATGCCAAGTTCACACTTGAACCATAGAGCTCAATTGATTCGTAGACACTCATCACCTCATCTCATAACTTAGTTCGCTTACCATTCGGATAGCTTCATTAAGTTCTTCACTGGCGACCCTCGCTCAAGTGGTGCACCTTTTGTTGCAACGGGGATTGCCATGCTGGTTGTCCGCCTCCCCTCTTGCTGATCTCGACCAAGCTTTTCCAACAGGAGGAAACATCAATTTCATCGCGATTGCAACCTTCCAGCAACAACTGCGCCACTTCGAATCTCGAAGGATCGTCAGCGATATTCGATTCAGTTGGTACTCTAGTGATCCATATATTGAGGACCAAATCAAACTCCAAGTTGATGCAAGCTTCAAGGATCGGCATCACATTGATGCTGGTAGAATGACATGCGATGAAGCAATCCCGAACAGCGTCGTTTTCTGTATGGACCACCAGTTTGCATTCCTTTAACATTTCATTCCAAGTCCACAAAGCAAGAAAAACTGATAGAAAATCGCATTCAAAAATCAGCTTGTCCCTTTTTTGTGACATTGATCTCTTTCAGGACCTCTGCAGGCAACTCTGAACACCTCCGTTGTTGCCCAATCCGTCAACAAGGACTGCACCAACGCCTGCAATGGCGCTTGCATCACCAGGGTCAAATGATGCATCTGTGAAAATAAACCACGTTGCATTGTAATTCAATGGCAAAGTCCTGGGCAAAGAAAGGAAACCTGCAAAGCAGAAAGGGATGCCTCGGTCAATGATGAAGTCTCGGCAGCATATGCATGTTGAGTCACGACTCCCAAGGTTTTCCTAGCTGCCCGGCCAAAGATCTGACCTGAAGCAAGCTGCATTCGGCCCCTCAAACGCAGGGCGTCCATTTTTGGAAGCTTCTTGTCCTCAATGATTTTCGATATAGCTTGACCCAGCTCAGAGATCCTGGTCTCTGTATTGTCCACTGTCACACGGCCTCGATGCATGTCAGTCACATCAAGCGTGACTCCCAGAGCGTTCAATGAAGACGCAAATGGTGGCGCCTTCACTCCGTTTTCCGCAAATAACCATCCCAACAACCTCAGCGTTGCTTTGACAGTGTGATCGACACCAGGTGCTTCCAGTTCATTTGCCAGCACCACAAAATCATCGAAATAGTTTGTGTTGAAGACTATAAATAACGAAGTCAAAATTGCCCATATGCTGTTAGCCGCTCGCAGAAAAGAATGTACAGATTTGACACTCCCAAATGGGAGTGCCTTCATTCTGAAGGCATGCAAACTTTTGGACGCCGGATCGCCCACAACGATGTAGGCAAAGGGCTCGGACTCAGGGTGTATGGCACATTGCCGGTATGCACTTCGCAGATCAAAACTTCTGGCCATCCACGGAGCTCCAGACTGGAACCTCTGCATGATCGCAATCGCCATGCCACCCACAACGTCCAATGTATGCGGCCTGGGGCTTTCACCAGTCTGCGCAGCCGCGTTGACCCCGGAGCTGCCGAAGTCATCAACGCACCTGATCTTTGGGCCCTGTTTGACGCCAAAACGCCTGCTGAGTGGGTAATGTTGTGGACAAGAAATCTCCAATGGTCCCTCTATCTCTCCTTTTGCCACCTCATCCATAGTCTGTCTCCAGGCGGTTTCAGCAATCTCCTCCTCAAAGAAGACAACTTGCCGATACGTCAAGGTCTTGCGCTGTTCTTTGGCCATTGCGAAAAGGTCTGAAATGCTCAGGCTGGCCGGAGGAAACTGGACCCACTCTTGAGCTCCTGTACCACTCCCATGTTTTCATAGTTGATCTCCTTCAACATCTCTTCCCCAAGAAGAACGCGCTTCCCTTTCAGAACCCTTGCAACATCTGGGTGAAGAGAATCATGAAGTTGTTGCTCGGCCACCTTGAGCTCCAGAGAGCGCTTCAGCCACTGCTTTAATGTTTGTGCCCTGTGTTTCATCCGGTCTGCAGATGACATTGAGGACGCTGTCAGAACACACTCGGACAATCTCGTGGGAAGAAATGACTCAAGGCTGGCTGGATGCCCAGCTTTGACGGCCATCTGTGTGAACTCCTCAGGCCCCCACGATAGTCCCCATACCTGCAAGTGCAAGTCCTCCTGTGAATCTGCACCATCATTTGACATCTTGAAAGCATTTGAATTGTCATGGAAAATGTCATGAAAAAAATTTCACGCAAATTGCATTCACCCAGCTCCACAGATGTTGATCCTGCGCCTCCATGGGGTTGTCATTGCTGACATTGACATTCACTTCCCTCGCAGAAACCACTCCCCCCTTATCAGAAGAGGGAATGTGCTGTAGAGACAAAAGTCTGCTCCCTTTGGCGGAGATTGAGTTGGCTCTTCATAGAATTTCAGCGGCTGTCTGAGTCTGTGAAAAAGTTGAATTGCAGGAAGTTTGGCCTTGGGTCCCTGTAGAAAAATTTTCATCTTGTAAGTTCGAACAAGCGGTGGCATCTTCGAAGCACGAGCTTGTTGACCAACCTGAGCGCGCATTTTCTGCAAAGAACGTAGGGACTTTGGTTGTAATTGATCCAGAGTTTCAGGTTAGGCTTTGATTCCACATTGGATAAATACCCGCAGAAAAATAACTGCGATCAGCTTTGTCAGTCCCATCGGATAGGCTGTTTCCTCAGCCGTGGCAAACCCATTAGATGCACGGTTCAGTCCCCACTGGGCATGTTTGCGGCGACCATTCTGACCAGGGCGCCGTGCACAGATAGCCAAAAATTCGGCGGCATTGAAAGCAAGCATTGTCTTTTCCTTTCTAAGACTGCCGTACTGACATGAATGAAAAAACTGAATACATACAAAGGTTCGCAACTGAAGTCCAAAAAAGTTGTCGCCCAGAACCAACTAAATTGAGGATTTTCAACAACAAAAACACAGCCAACTTCATACTCCGACAACGTACTCATTGGATAGCCATTCCCACAGCAAATCCTCATTTTCTCTGAGGTCTATGGTGACCAAAGGGCAGATGCATTGCTTGGTCCGGACTTTGTCGGCCCCAAAACAGCTCTGCATGCCCTGCCAAGTCGTCGGAGACTGGCGGTGACACGGCCGGATCCCCCAAATATTTCCACCACAAGACAGTCCTCTGTAGACACACCGCGCCGACCAACCGCGCGATGCGTGGAAACTGTCAAGCCTTCTTGTCCTTGTTGTGGCCCAAGACTGGATGAGGAGCGAAGCAGTCACGTCGCATACATAGGTGCCATCGTCTGGAACATTCTGCACCGCTTGCAGCTGCGTCGCATTTCTTGAGGTTGTAATTGAAACTGAAACACAACCTCCTCCCATGATCGTCTTGGCCCACACAGTTTTTCCCCTGTAATTCTTGGGGAAGTATATTGGACATCTTTTTGTTCTTCCCTTTTTGTTTGCCTTTTCCACGACCCTTCACATAGGGCGTGGGTCGTGTTGTAGACCAAGGAGGTGCTTGAGGTTGAGGTCCATATGATGCAGCCGCAGCCTTGGGCTCTGCAGACTTCTGCTTCGGGAGGGGCATCAGGTTGAATCCAACTTCGTGAAATTGCAATGCCACCATGATCTCGGTATCAAGCGACAAAATGTCATCCGGCCTGCGACGCACATTGATGTCCTTCCGGATCAACACCAAGAAGACCTCCCGATCTGCCTTCAAAATCTGCTGCAGCGAAGGGCGCACATATCCCTCCGGTGCCTCTGTCCTCAGATGCCCAAACAAAGTTTGCAGATATCGCTCATGCGCCTCCCACGACATCATGTCGCAGAAAGCAAAAGCAACTCCTCTCCGCTTCAGGGCCTCAAGGACCTGCAACTCTGTCGTGGAGGCTTGGTCAGGAATCTTTGCTTCTTCCTTCACCAACAGTTTGTCCGAGTCAGTGGATAACTGCTTCGACGTTTTCGAGAACAGGACTTCATGTTCCCTGCTGGTCAACTTCTCAATGGGGATATACTGCAATTGCCGGCTCTCCCACATTTGTCCAACCAAATTGAGCAGGTTAAGCAGCCTTGCCCTCAACTGCTTCATCTTTGCCTCTCTCTTTTCTGGTGAAATCTTCCTCGTCAAAGGTGCCTCTGCATTTGACACCTGATCACGAAGCTGCGCCATCGTCATTGTTTGGGCCTCGAACAACAGACGTTTGAGGGCCGCCATGTCATTCATCGAAGCCATGCCACCCAAAACATTTGTGGCAAATCTCTGAAATTCTTGGTCTGGTACCGGCACTCCAGGTTGCCCCACTCCAAAAGCCAAACGACCCAGTGTCGAGAAACCTGCATTCGTGGTTGCTTGACGTCCCCTGTCTGTCATGCCGACCTCATCACATCTTCTCTGAAAATGAGCTTCACTATCAAGTATGGACGTCATGGGGGCACAGGCGGTTCCTAATCAAAACTAACTACGGTGGGTCTGCAACAACACATGAAAATAAACATGCAATCAAACGTGTGTGCATGAACAACCTAGCATCATGGTGCTCGTTCATGTCCATTGGTGATCCACGCACATGTGGATTGAGCCCACATTGGGTCAGCTTGGTCCAAATGACATTCAGGGGATTTATGAATGTCACATTGACATTCATGGCACATTGTCCATGCCACATTGGCATGACAGAGCACATTGCTCTTGACCCACATTGGGTCTTCCCACATTGGGAAACACATTGTCTTGCGCAGATTGCACATCCGTTGCACACTGCAAGAACGAACATGTTTCCAATGAAACTGCAAACATCAGACATTTCTGAAATGCACAGTTGAACACATCAACTCAAATGAGATTCACAACATCACTGTCAAATGACTGTCATGTGCAACCGTTGCACGACAAAGAACTCTTTTTGCCCGGCCAGCATCGCTACGCTCAAGGGGCTCTGCAGCCCTTGAAACAAATTCGACACTTGGCTGTCCAGTCTGGGATGTTTTCCACAATGGAATATCCTGCAGAGGTCAGTCGCCCACACTTTGTGGTCTTTCCCTGCATCAGCTTCCCGTTGGCGTAGACTGAACCTGATACCTCCAGACCAATGTCCGGGATGCGATGGATGATGCCGGTTTTTGAATTCTTTACAAAAGCATGATGCATGAATGACTGCACAGCGGGCGGCCTCTCAGAGTCACTAACGTCTCCATGTTCAGCGTCAGATTCAGCGTCCTCACAATTTGATGACGACTATAATGAATCAGAGCTGGATACCAAATCCACTTCCTCTACTTCCTCAACTGCGTCTGCATCCACGGATTCTTGCTCCTGTTTGGAATCCATCTGAACCCAGTCCTCTTCACCTGGGAAAGTCTTCACAGGTTCTGCCAATGCCTCCTTTGAAAGGAAAGCCGGTCTCCCAGGCTGAAAGCGAGGTGCTGGTGTACCAGGGACCAAAGGGTTGCTGTCTTTGAAGTAGTTTGCACGGTTCTGGTCCAGCTCGAACTGGCCATCGCGGATGAGCGTGAACACACGCTGCAACGCCTGTACTGGCGCAAATGCCAGGTCTCTGGCATACACACTGTCAGAGTCACGAAATGCTGAAAAGTGCCGCCCTAGAAGCCGTCTTTGTTCTCTTGGCAGCTCAGCCTTTGCTGCCCATGAAAGACAGGTGGCCTTGAGAGAGTGCGATGTCAAATCATGATCATAGCACACCAAAAGACCCCTGGGCACCATTGTCACCTCACTGCAGCTCAAAGGTCTGACCAGCCACTCGCCAGGTTTGTTGACATTGGGTGCTGGTTGGATCGCTGACTCAAACCGGCCTGCCACTTTAAGACCAGTCTTCCTTCTCAACCGCAACCACGTCACCAGCCACTCATCTTCGACCGCTGATGTCGACGAGGCCAGAATGGGAAGGAGCAAACTCTTCTTCTCCACAGTCCTGGCGGCCTTGTGATACCGCGTGGTGATCTGTATGAAACCCGGCATTCCAAGTGTTTCAGCTTTTGAATTTGTATCGTGTAGGACCCCTTCCACATGTGAAAGGTCACTGGCCCGGCTGCGCGTATACAGCATGAGCAGCAAGTGTGCTGCCAACACCCTTTGCTGGAGGTCGGATGCCAGGTCCAGGGTCGCCTTGTGCAAATGGCGCACCTCCTCCACCATTAGAGGCCGCGCTTGTCGTGTGGGCTTCTTCAGGGTAAGCGGGAGTTGCGCCAACCCTTGCAAGCGGCGGCTCGCAACACATTGTTCAGCGCCCTGGACCTGGAGAAAAAAGTGGGCAAAGCTGAGGGCCTGGATGAAAGACATAGCCTTGCTGGGTGCTGCTCCACTGTCCTGCAGGTGTCTGACATAGGCCCAGACATGCGCCTCCTGAAGTGGCAG
Source organism: Symbiodinium sp. clade C Y103 (assembly GCA_003297045.1). NCBI lineage: Eukaryota > Dinophyceae > Suessiales > Symbiodiniaceae > Cladocopium > Cladocopium sp. clade C. The sequence continues at coordinate 51,435 of BGPT01001556.1, forward strand.
ACAGCCACCATCGTAAGTCACTGCAAACCATCTATAATAGTGGAGCAATGAATTCATCCTCTTAATGACAGTTACTGGACTTCGAGTTCCAATGAGTGACAGAAGCTATGTCTTCTGATCGGGCTGACTTGACTCGACTGCTAATTGTCTGCCAGTCTCACTTGCCGCAAACGCCCGTTCCAAGAAGCATTTGATTTTCGCCACTGCTCTCTCCGTCTGTGATGCACGCTCCTCCGATCGCTGCGGTGCTTCACACACCTGGCTATGGAGAACACTGGAACAGGTTCAACTACTGGGGCAACTCCAGGTAGGAGATCTTGAGATGGATTGGTGAACGTTGTGTCCCAATTGGCAGGCATAGCCAACGACGGAGCAGCAAACTGATCACCAAAAATTGGCGCCAACCATGACTGTTCCCAAGGCAGCACTATATTCGACCACTTTGCACCAGTCAAGAAAGAATGAGTGACAGATGCTGAATTGTCTGATGAAGTACATGCAGGGGGATTCAGCTCTGTTGCACAAGATGCGGCATCTCCTTGTTTGTCCACAAAGTCGGAGCTAAAAGCTAAGCTTGGGGACGGCACTGCATCATCGTCCTCATGAACTGTCGGGCTCATCTGCCTCTTTCTGGCCCACCTGAATCTGAAGCCTTTGTATTCACAATCTTCTTCAGGGGGCTGCTCAGTATCTTGTGCTTCAGGCATGACATCAAACAGACCACTAGCATGTGCAAACAAAGACTCCTGCGGCGTGTGTGCATCAACTGGAGTTTCCGACAAACGGCCAGTCAGCTCATCCGGTGCAGTAAAGTCCATGGCACATCTACACTCCCCCCGCTGCGAATTTTTTCAAGAAGACATGTTTGTACATGAACAAATTGCATAGTGACATTTGAAGGCCATTGCCATGACAATGTTGTTTGGCACAATGCCAAGTTCACACTTGAACCATAGAGCTCAGTTGATTCGTAGACACTCATCACCTCATCTCATAACTTAGTTCGCTTACCATTACGGATAGCTTCAATCAACCTCTGCGTTCTGGCTGGTTCATTTGCACACCTTTTTCGGCCCTCAAAAGTTCCATTCTGTGCAGGACTTTGCCGTCATCACTCTGTGGGAAATGGGACTCAACCAAGTTGCTGAGAAATTCAGCGAGAAAGGGTGAAACCTGTGCTCTGTGAGGGCCATCGGTCGTGTCCCATCCACCAGCTGGAGGCTCAATAACATGTTGAGGATGCAACGATGTCACGGGTTAACAAGTCAAGGTCGGGACGTGCCCACAAGCATTGGTATCATTCGCTGCTCCATTTTCGAGCTGCGAAAATCCACCAAATGGCCAAGGTACTGAGAACAGTGCCTGGAAGTGCCATTCACTGCCATTCCTGCAACAAAATCGAACATGGAAACTTTGAAGCACAGAGCCAGAGATTGTGATAAAAGCTCGCTATCTACTGGCGACGGCGACGTCAGATAAGATCCACAACAAAAGAAAGTTTCAACCTTCACTCCTAAGTGCACACGCCATCTTCAAGCTTTTCGCTCGGACGCAACACAAAGGAAGAACGGCACACGGCCGCACAAACAAAGACGAGAACGACAATGTCTGTCTTCCTATGTTGTCCTGCTGATAGTGAAACTACAGTTCGACACAGTTCTTGACAATTCAGTTCCCTTGAGCCAATGTCCAACTTGGAAACGCAATTCCAGGTTGTGAACATCAACCTTTCCTTAAAGGTTGATGGATCGATTCCAAACTGTGTTCAAACTGCTGTTTGAGTTTCAAAACAGCTTTTCTACAAAATAAATCACCGCAAAAATTCTCAGATAGTTCAGCTCCCACCAAAACGTGAAACCAGTGTTTGAGAACGGCGTGATTCAGATATGAAACTATACAAATCTCCAATGCAGAAATCCTAGAAACCTCATGTTTCTTCTCCAATCTACTTCAATTCCGGAATACAAATGTCCATGTCCCAACGTTGTTGGAGATCAGAATGTTCTGCTCTACACTCTCATTATATACAGCCAGTTCAGCAACGTCAATACAAATCGAAATAGTTCACACACAAGTCGCATCGCAGAATAGCCAGATGCAATAAAGCATAATCACATTGGAGATGGCGAAGCCATAGACCAAACGCCTAGACCACGCAATGTGTAGTTCGGTTAAGTGAGGAGATAACCAATGCCAATGCATGTGGTTACCTTCTCACCATCTTGCCTCCACAAGCAAGATCCCGAAAGTAGTGGTCCTGGAGCAAATATCCAATTCAAATAACCACGATCACGATCAAGATCAAATATCTCAATCATGATATTGTAGTAGGCTTCTCTCGTCAGATGCCGGCCCATATTCCCGCAATAGCCTTCGCTTCTGCCATACCTGGAGGTACATAAATGGCTAAGTACTGAACTTAGCCATGGTTGGCATGTTTCATCACTCGAGAGAAGCACAAAACAAGCATATATGTCGAAGACCGAGATAGATCACACCAAAGTTGATGGTAAAACGACCAAATCCCGATCTGAATGCAGTTCTGGATAGAACTCTTCTCCCTGAGCTCGAATCCAGTCAAAATACTGTCAAATTCGGACGTAAGTGTATCATTGGTGAAAACTTCTCACGATCCGTTCCAAGGAAGGAATGAAAACAGGTCTGCTAACCCCTTTGGTAGACAATGGGTCTACAGTCACCTCGGCGGGCCCATGCATCCCTACATTTTCACACCCCCTTTCGACGAGGTGAGCGTAGTCTCTTCCACAGAGAAAATATTGTCACTTTCTTCATACAGAATAAGCTGTCAATCGCAAAAATTGCGAAAGATCCAGGCAAAAGTACAAAGCTCATCCCAGAGAAACTCTGCGGCACAATAGCAAATACAATGTCTTTCGCAGACAAATGAAAAACGTAGTGACGTAGTCTGACGTAGTGCTGATCATCCTCCAGTGTCACAATCATCATTGAAAATAACCTCTCCGTGATTCCAGATAAGAACCCAGCTCCAAGCATCACAATGGAATCAAACTCCATTCACAAATGAAATTATCAACTTACTATGGAGCTCAAAATTCCAAATTCTCATACAGAAATAATGTCAGTGGCTCCTATGGCGTCAAACGCGACTCACCACGGTGTTGTTGTCAACAATGTTTCAAACACACACACACACAAGAGCACAAAACGTCCACTGACGAGTGCAAAACGTTACACAATGACTGTTCAATGTCCAAATGTCGTCCAAGTAACGTACATCAAGAAATCGAGTGAACTGTCACGTCTCTGACAAAAACTCTTTTTTGGTTAGTCATTGCCCTAAAACGACCCAAGAAGCAACTATCAGAAATCGAACAACTTTTCGCATTCCCATGCAGCTGCTTTTTTTAATCTTCAAGAGAACCAGAACAAAACTAATTAATATGCTCGCGACACAAGCCAAAGAAGGCGGATCACCCCCTTTCAAACGAAAAGTCGATATACACATAAACTAACTTCCTCACATCCAGTGACGTTCCAACGTTCAAGCATGCCAGAAACCATGTTCCACGGAGGCCCAGAAAACGGACAACGGACAGATCACAAGCGTGATACAGATCGCACAAAGTCATGTTACCTAGCAGGAAGATGCAATCTACGTGAAGAAAACAGGGCTGAACCTCCTCGTCCACCACATCTTAAAATCATCAAATCATCCCTTCTCAATTCATATCGTTTCAAGATGAAAACGCAAAATCCTTAGCAAAGCCTCTCAATTTTTTTTGCTCGACGATGGCGCACGCTGGCCATCGCTTTGCAGACAAACTCAAGTACTCAAAGAGTTCAAACGAGAAAACGCCCCAAAACAAAATTGAGCAACAAAAACCTTGTCCAGCTCTCAAATGATCTTCACGACGATACACGGCGAGACGAAATGGCTGGGAAAAGCCATTTCGAACGATAGGTCATAAAACCACAGACAACGTATCCATCAACCAGCTGACGTCTTCTACCAGATACCATGAGTGCAGGTGAGGGATAACTCAGCAAAGCCTCTGACTCATTATGCTTGCCAACGTTCTCAGATTTAGAAAAGCGTTTGAATTTAGGATGAAAGTGTTGTGCTCTGTCGAAATTCCCATGTTTTAGGTTAGATGACACGCGCAGCGGCGCCTGTGCTTGAGCGCAGCTGAGTTTTTTTCCGTCGCTTTCCGACCGCATTCGCTGGAGTGAAAGTGCGCATTGAAAGTGGCGCGCCCGGAATGAATTCTGTGAGAAAACGATTGTTTCTTCAAAGCTGTAAGGTTGAGTTGCTTCCAGCAATCGAACCAATGATACTGGTGCGATCTTCAACAGATCGTACTATGTTGGACACTGTAAAGGCGGCTTGTCCGTTTTGATCCGTACTGATCCATGCCTTCCACCACAAGCACTTCTGAGCCGGGCAGGGTTTGGGTGTTTTCTTGGTGAACACTTGGATTTGCACCCTGCCTTGAAAAGCTATCCTTGCCTGGCCATGCGCAAACAGCAAGACTGCTGCTAAGCCTGCAGTTGTCCTTGTGCCAAGCCAGATTCAGCCAGCAGTGAATCGGCCTTTTCCTGGACACAAAGCGTGCTTTGTTTTTGACTTCTTTGAAGCTTGAGCAGGATGTGTTTCGATCGGGTTAGCCGTTGTGATTAATTTCTTGGTTTGCTTGATTTATTCAATCCTTTGGCTTTATCATTATCAATGTCAAGACAGCTTTTTCGATCCGATGCAGCCCAAGGCTGGGTGGAAACGGTAGTCTTCGCTTCCAAGAAAAACTCGTTAGCGTAGCTGTGGTTGGCATGTTTCATCATTCGAGAAACGCAAGAAATGTGCCGAAAATTTGATCATACCAAAGTTGATGTGAAAAGACCGAATCCCAATCCATTCAAGGTGAAGAAAACTTGACTGACACCAAAGATGGATGTTTTTTCAAGTAGCAAACCAGCATCAAAGTCCTGATGTTTTTCAGGTCATTCTCTCAAAGACATGGCCAATCCAGCAGCTTGCAACACAACAGCTTGACAGGCATCATGCCACAACATTGTGCGAGCTCATGTTACTCTGATGGTTTATGTTTGGCTTCCGTGCGACGTGTCAGCAGGTTCGGCCTAAACGATGATACGTACTGATGTTTTTCATTGTTTGTTTTTTTTGCTCGGAAGTAGCGCACGCTGGCACGGCCTGTGTCACTAAGCGTCTCCGATCTCCATGAGTTGAAAGAGAAAATCTCTGTCATGCCCGAGTTGGGATCGAACCTTTACAAGGGCAAGAATTGTCTGATGTAATAATTTTTGACGGACAAGAAGTCATAGTACCACAGAAAAGGAAGTTGCTTGGTTTCTTTTATTTTTTTTAAAACAAGATGCACTCCTGTATTTTTCGTGGTGCGGGGGAGGGGGACCCGGTTCATCCTTCAACAGTGGATCGCGTTACTGCCTCATTGGGAATGATGTAGTATAGACGCATATGGTATGAGTCGACATGCCGGTTACAAGTTTCGAACGACCATGCTGCCCTCTGCATTGAGTGTTTTCTCCTCCAAGTGATGACCGGGGATCTACTGATGCTGTTATTAATAGACTTACAAAGATCTGCACTATCTTTGACGATAGAGGCTGATAGATTGGCCTGCCTCTCCCGCACCCTTGATGCGGGATGCATTGGCCAAGCTGAGAGAAGATCAGAGATGAGAAAGTCAGAAGAGAGAAGATGCAGATGCACGAAAAGGTAGGAAAGTCGCGAAACACTGTGTTTTTCCAATGTTTTGTGGCTCCGGAGGGTCGAAAAGTAGGCTTGCTAAAGCGGCGGGTGCGGAGACATNGAAAAGGTAGGAAAGTCGCGAAACACTGTGTTTTTCCAATGTTTTGTGGCTCCGGAGGGTCGAAAAGTAGGCTTGCTAAAGCGGCGGGTGCGGAGACATCTGGGCAGGTGAGAGATGAAAAATTGCACGCCGTTGTGGCGCGAAGCACATTTGGAAGTAAAAAGTGTCAAAAACTGTCGGTCTCGGACCACTTTTGGAAGTTGCGATGTGGAAACAGTGCACGGCGTTGTGGCGCGAGGCACATTTGGAAGTAAAAAGTATTAAAAACTGACAATCTCGGAGCATTTTTGGAAGTTGAGATGCGGAAAAAGTGCACGGCGCTGTGGCGCGAAGCACATTTGGAAGTAAAAAGTGTTAAAAACTGGCAGGTTGGGACAACTTTTGGACGTTGAGATGTGGAAAAAGTGCACGGCGTTGTGGCGCGAAGCACATTTGGAAGTGAAAATCGTAAAAACGTGAAGGGTTCGGCGCACTTTTGGAAGTTGAGATGTCAAAAAAGTGCACGGCGCTGTGGCGCGAAGCACATTTGGAAGTGAAAATCGTAAAAACACCACATGCTCGGAGCACTTTTGGACGATTCGATGGCCATCCGNGCGCGAAGCACATTTGGAAGTGAAAATCGTAAAAACACCACATGCTCGGAGCACTTTTGGACGATTCGATGGCCATCCGATGTCGAAAAAGTGCACGCCGTTGTGGCCAAGCACATTTGGAAGTCAAAAGTGTCAAAAACTGAGGGTTTTAAGTACATTTTGACATGTCAGTTAACTAACTGAACTAACAACTTAACAACTTAACAACTTAACAATTGAACAACGGAACAACTTAACAACTTAACCACTGAACAACTTAACAACTTAGTTCGTTAGTTTGTCAGTTAGTTAGTCAGTTCGTCAGCTAGTCAGTTACTCAGTTAGTCAGTTCGTCAGTTAGTTAGTTAGTTAGTTAGCTAGCTAGTTAGTTAGTTAGTTACTTAGTTAGTTAGTTAGTTAGTTAGTTAGCTAGTCAGTCAGTCAGTTAGTCAGTTAGTCAGTCAGCCAGTTAGTCAGTTAGTCAGTTAGTCAGTTAGTCGGTTAGTCGGTTAGTCGGTTAGTCGGTTAGAGTCAATCAGTCAATCAGTCAATCAGGGTTAGTCGGTTAGTCGGTTAGTCGGTTAGTCAGTTAGTCAGTTAGTCAGTTAGTCAGTTAGTCAGTTAGTCAATGAGTCAGTTAGTTAGTTTGTTTCACTTAGTTAGTCACTTAGTGAGTTAGTCAGTCAGTAAGTCAGTGAGTCAGTTAGTCAGTTAGTGAGTTAGTCAGTCAGTTAGTCAGTCAGTCAGTCAGTCAGTTAGTCAGTTGGTCAGTTAGTCAGTTAGTCAGTTAGTCAGTTAGTCAGTTCATCAATTAGTCAGTTAGTTAGTTAGTTAGTCAGTCAGTTAGCCAGTCAGTCAGTTAGTCAGTTGGTCGGTTAGTCAGTTAGTCAGTTAGTCAGTTAGTCAGTTAGTCAGTTAGTTAGAACCAGCCAATCAGTCAATCAGTCAATCAGTCAATCACAGTTAGTCAGTTAGTTAGTTGGTCGGTTAGTCAGTTAGTCAGTTAGTCAGTTAGTCAGTTAATCAGTTAGTCAGTTAGTTAGTTTGTTAGTTTGTTAGTTAGTTAGTCAGTCAGTCAGTTAGTTAGTTAGTCAGTTAGTCAGTTAGTTCGGCAGGCAGTTAGTCAGTTAGTTAGGCAGGCAGATAGATAGATAGATAGGCCGACGCTCCAACCACCTTTCGATCCATGAGTGGGTTCGCCCTGCCGTTCTTCCATCCCATCAACTCACCTCTCCTATAGTTTGCTATTCCTGAAACTTCCGCCACCGCCTTGTGCAGTACTACTGGTATCTGGCGATGGTTCAAGGCCTCTTCTATGGCCTCTATTGCGTCTTGGAGAACATCTGAGAGCCGGGCTGGGGTGGGTTTCCTTTTTGTGAATACACTGTACTTACTTTTTACCGTAGTTTCATGTCTAGTGACACAGGCCGTGAGCCAGCGTGCGCTACTTCCGAGCAAAAAAATTGCTTGGTTTCTTTTGTTTGGTAGGTTGTCACGAAGATCACCTTTGCCAGTTTTCTGCTCATTCACTTTGTATTTTTATTTGATTTAGGCACATCTTGCCGAGGCTTCCATTGTCTGGTCGATAGACACGGACGGGTCATTTCTTCAAAGTGCTTCGAACACTTCTGAAGCCGGGCTTTCGCCAACATAACCAGCAAACCAAAAAAAACCTTGCAGATGTGGAGAATTTTCATTCCGGGCGAAGACAAGCTTTGCATAAGGCCAGAAATTGAAAAAATTGCTCTCAGCAACAAAACGTTGATCAACTGCAGAATATTCAAGGCCAGGCCACGCAAGATCATACACTTGGATGCAAGGCATCCAGATGAAAAATGTCTTTCATGAAGAAATCCGGAAACGATTTGTGAAAATATGACAAAGGTATCAAGGATGTGGGGCTCCAGCTTGAAGCGGTCAGCCACTGTGTTGCTCCAAAACCATTGTCGTGGCATCCAGTTGTCGACAGCCTTGTCTTGGACATCAGTTTCCGCAATCTTCAGGAGCTCCAAGGAGCTCCAGGCGCTCAAGAACACAGTGTCATAACCAGCGGTCCATTCCTTCCAGCTAAGGCCAACTGCCAGCGACGACCAAAACATGCCGCTCACGATGGAAGGCCAGGTTTCGGTGTGCCATAAGCATTCCGAGTCGTTGTAATCTTGTCGTACAAAAAAAATTGTTGCTACCCAGGTGACTTCAGAAACTGGCTCTGCAATCCGTAACCTCATCTGCATTGTTTGCACACAAGATTTCCTGGAAGGTGTTTGAACCACCAGGTTTTTGAAGAAGTAAGATCTTAAGACAGCAAGACATTGAGTTGAGGAGGGCATGGCACGACCACCCGGAAATGTTGTGCAGAAGGAATCATCACATCGGCTCGTCCAGGCGCCATGTTCTTGCAGTCATTGGGTTGACCAGGAACCAGAGGAACCCTGGAGTCATGCTGGGACTTTTGGTTTGAGGTTGGGACGATGTGGCAGATGCCGCCGCCATTCACAGATAGTTCGTCTTTTTGACTTTAGAAACTTCCACGTGGACAAGTATGCCGTAGAAGAATGGTCGATGGCCAAGCTGCAGCCACAGGAAGTGCTACAGCGAAGAAGGGAGGCTGCACTCTTTTCATGACATTTCGCATGCTGTGGTTTCAGCTATTGGTATGACCCTCACAGTACTCCCAGGATGACTGGCTTTGTAGTTTGCTGAATACCGTGAAGGCGTATTGATTCCTCTGGCTTCTACTGCATCATGAAGATTTTCTGAGAGCCGGGCAGGGTTAGTCGTTTCCGTTTTGTGAATATTTTGTATTTACTTTTACCGTCTTTATTGATTAGTGACACAGGCCGTGAGCCAGCGTGCGCTACTTCCGAACAAAAAACAGAGGTATTTACCGATCTCAGATTGTATTGATCACGGGTTCAACCTCCAAACACAGAAATTCAGCGTGTGATTCTTGTCTTGACAAAATTTGATTCATGCAATTCATGTACTTATATTATAGACAATCATAATCAGAAATAGGTGTTTGAAATTGAATTCTGCATCATTTGCCACATTCATGAACGCCATGTTTGTCACAACACCTCTGTTCTTGCACGGAACCTCTGTCTTTGAAAAAAGGAGCAGAAGTTGGTGAACCACCATGAAAAAAATGAAGCAAAGTGCAGACACAGCATGTTCTGTTCAGCTCTGCACAATTCATCGGTACGAGAATGTGCTTGGACATGTCTCATCAAAACCACAAACTACAAATCAAGCATATCCATACTGATGTCGCAAGAAACAATCCGTTCAGTGCAAGACACGTTCTTTTTTCCTCCATACGTTGGCTTGTAAGGCTGCAAACATCACAGCATGCAATTTGCATCCAGTAGCAGTTGAATCTGTGCACTGCTTCTGCCTAAAGCCAACTGCAGATTGCAGAAACTACTGATTTCTCACCGACATTTTCCACCTCTTCCAACACATAGAACGTGTTGTGCCACATTTGATGGAATTTCTGACACAGCTCATCTAATCGTTTGCCATTTCATCTGACAGGTCGTCAAAATATTGTGCAACGCACCAGCAGCAAACAGGTCCGGACATGCCATCAAAACTCATTTCCTGCCATGTTGTAGTCTGAGCACTGCACTGAAGACAGAAAACTGGGAGGCTTGTGTGTGTGTGAATGCGTCTTCTTTTAAAAGCTCGTCTGTGCAAAAGTGTCTGTGCGTTCAGAGTTTTTTGTGTAAAGGCTCTTCTGTGTAAAAGCTCCTGTGTGTAAACGTGTGGCTGTGTAAAAACTCTTTTGTGTAAAACCTTCTGTGTCTAAAAACTTCTGCGTGTAAAGACTTCTCTGTGCAAGCGCGTCTGTCCGTAAAAGCTCTTCTTTGTAAAAGCTTGTGTGTGTGTGAACGCGTCTTCCTACAAAAACTCCTGTGTGTAAACTTTGTTCTCCATAAAAGCTTGTCTGTGTAAACGCGTTTGGGGATCCTATTCGGGTTTGCAGCGGATCCATTCTGTGTCAGCACATTTTGTCCCTTGTACAAGGGAAAAATTTCTAGCGATTGGCCGACCCAAGGTTGTTCGAAGCACCATCGCCTCTCACACTTTGATCTGAGTTGAAAAAACTGACGCACTGGTGTGCGTGAATTCGCAGCTGCGATTTCTCGTGTCTTTTGACCTTGCTTCATCACGTGGTCGCGTATTGGCCGTTGCAACTCGCTGCGTTACTATTTGATTCATCTGCCAGGTACATCAGCTCTGGATGTCGGGCAGATTGCTGCCTCTGTTGTATGCGTTGTACTGTACATGTACTTGTTTCATGTTTGTTTTACGGGACTTCATTTTGTTTCGTGTGAAACCATTTTGGCTCCAAGACTTAATTTGCTTTCTATTTGGGCNTTCATGTTTGTTTTACGGGACTTCATTTTGTTTCGTGTGAAACCATTTTGGCTCCAAGACTTAATTTGCTTTCTATTTGGGCGCTTCATTTTGAAAAAAAAACAATCTACAACACAGCAAAGCTGCTTTATTGCTTGGCGTGGGCGTTTCCTCTGCCTGTTTCCAACATATGTGCTTCACCTTTTCAGGACTCCAGTTTTGGCATGGTTTTTACAGTTGACTTTGTTTACTCCTAGTCACTCTCCCGGCCGCGAGTCGGGCAATGATCGTGAGACACCCTCGGCGTGGCCTCATCGGGCCCTCAGAGTTGTGCTACAGANCACTCTCCCGGCCGCGAGTCGGGCAATGATCGTGAGACACCCTCGGCGTGGCCTCATCGGGCCCTCAGAGTTGTGCTACAGAGTGTTCGCTGCACCTCACAATAGCCACCTCTACGCTGGCATTTTGTCATTTTTGACTGATTCTTCTGGTGAATTCACAGTTGATATTGTCCACTTTTCATTGTGTTCGGCTTTCCTGCGTTTTTGGACGAGCATTTTCAAGAGGGTGGACACTCCTTCAGTGGCTGCTCACCTGTGTGGTCACGTAAGCGGTCAATCATCACTAGAGGGTTTTCCAGATGCATTTTGAGGACTGGGAGTTGCTTACAGATGATGACACAACACCGGCGTTTTTGGACGTGAATTCTTTTTCAGTGCCAGCATAGCAGCCTTGCCCCGTTTCAGGTGACATCGATTTCATCATACAGCTCATTGAACGCGGCCCCGACGTCGCAACCTCTGCAGCGACCTTCAGCGGATTTTGGCCCCAGAATTCGGGCACCAATTCAGACAGAGCAGAGTTTCCATGCGTTTTGCACCATTTTTTTTACACTGGCAGTTCATTTCGTGCAGTCTTAGATTTTCAGCGCCGAGTTTCCATGAATTTTGCAACAATCGTTCATTTGGCGGTTCTTTTTGTCCTGTTTCAGATTTGAACCACTTTCTATGCAGATACAGTCAACACTGCCATTTTCAAGGGATGTTCCTTTGTCGCACATGCTTCCTGCAGTTCTATGGATACAGTCCTCGACAGCCTGATCTGCAAAGGGAACATCCATGCAGTACGTCTCCTGCAGTTTAATCAGCCTGGGCCCCAATTTTTGGCATCTTTTATGAGTTTTCCAACTATCTTGCAGGAATTGTCAGCCGGCGCATTCTTTGAGGACCATTGCAATACTATGGAATCGTTCGGAACTTAGGAACTTATAAGTTCGAAATAAGTTCGACGTTTAGTATTAGTTTTAATAGGGCTCATGAGCTAAGTTCGAGATANATACTATGGAATCGTTCGGAACTTAGGAACTTATAAGTTCGAAATAAGTTCGACGTTTAGTATTAGTTTTAATAGGGCTCATGAGCTAAGTTCGAGATAAGTTAGTACATAAAGTTGATAACTTGCTAGGAACTTAGGGAACTTATGTTGTATGATATCAAAAAACCTAAAAGGAACTTA